>PVJN01004155.1:0-48220 GCA_004026805.1 Lasiurus borealis | reverse complement strand
GTTCTTGGTTGTAGGTTCTTGCTATTCATCACATTGAATATTTCTTGCCACTCCCATCTGGCCTGCATTGTTTCTGTTGAGAAATCAGCTGACAGTCGTACGGGTGCTCCCTTGTAGGTAATAAACTGTTTTTCTCTTGCTGCTTTTAATATTCTCTCTTTGTCTTTTGCTCTTGGTATTTTAATTATGATGTGTCTTGGTGTGGTCCTCTTTGGATTCCTTTTATGTGGGGTTCTGTGTGCTTCCTGGACTTGTAAGTCTATTTCTTTTACCAGATGTGGGAAGTTTTCTGTCATTATTTCTTCAAATAGGTTTTCAGTATTTTGCTCTCTCTCTTCCTCTGGCACCCCAATTCTGATGTTGGTACGCTTGAAGCTGTCCCAGAGTCTCCTTACATTATATTCACATTTTTGTATTCTTTTCTCTTCTTGCTTTTCCAGTTGAGTGTTTTCTTTTCTTTGTATTTCAAATTTTTGACTTGATTCTTGCCTTTCTCTAGTCTGCTGTTAGGACTCTGTATATTTTTTATTTCAGTCTGTGTCTCTAGTTAGTCCTTTTTCATCTCTCTTGGGACTCGTTAAATTTATGCATCATCTCTAGCATCTCTAGTTGGCTCTTTTGTACTTCTTGTAGGCTTTTTTGCATCTCCTCTTGGCTCTCGCTAAATTTATCCATCTTTTCTAGCATATTCTTGAAAAACCTTAAAAACATGGTTTTGAATTCTATATCCAGTCGTTTTTTCCCCTACATTCCTTTTGTTTGTGGTCCCTTCCCTTGTCTTGGCATTTTCACTATGTCAGGGAGACTTCTGTACTTGCAAAATCACAGAAGCGTCTGTTGAGCTTGGGATGGGTGGAGTCTCAGGGCTTAAGGGACCACCTTGCCTTCCAGTCGGCCCCGCCCTCCACGGCCCCCGAGTCTCACGTGACTGGGTAATCACTGGAGCGGTCCTTGTGCGCGCGCACGCCCGCAGTGCCTCTGGACCGCTGCCTCTCCAGCTCCCCTGCGCACCAGGACCACACGCGTCTAGATCTCCAGGGTTTCGCCGGAAAAAGGGGCCCAGTGGACTCAGAAGTGGCACAGTTGGGAGGGTCTGTTCCTGCCCAGTCACAAAAGCCAGCAGCACAATCAGCAATCTGTCCTCTGGGTGGCGCCGTGTGTGCGCACTACTGCGACCAGGCCTCCTATCTTTTGCGACTCCCCTAAATTTCCGTGCACTTCTCCCTTTTCACAGTCCAAACTCCCCCTGTATGAGTTTCGGCTGGATCTGGGGTTTAGTGTTGTAGGATAAGGGGTTCAATGCCGTTGGGAGTCTCCGTTTTCCTCCCGCCAGAGAAAGCCATCCAGGTACTCGGGCACCCGCTTTCTCAGCGCGCGCATCTCCGTACCTCAGCTTTTTGCAGCTCCTCTGGGTTTCTGTGAGCCCCTCTCTTTCCTTCTAGTTGTAGAACTCATACTCGGCCAGCTTTCCTGTGGTTCTGGATGATGTCCGTTCTGTCTTTTAGTTGTAGTTTTGAAATTGTTGTTCAAGGCAGCAGTGTAGGTGTTTACCTATGCCGCCATCTTGGCTGTTCTCTCCAATCGATTCTTATTTATAGTTTCTATTTCTCATTTCATCCTGTTATTATTCCCACTATGTTTCTTGAAATTGTCACAAAATTCTTTGAGCATTCTTATAACCATTACTTTGAACTCAATATCTGATAAATTGCTTGCTTCTATTTTATTTAGTTCCCTTTCTAGAATTTCCTCCTTTTCTTTCATTTAGGGGTTGTTTCTTTGTCCCTCATTTTTACTCTCCCTTTGAATTGTTTCTGTGTATCAGATCAATTTGTTATCCTAGTCTTTGTGAGGTGGTCTTATGTTGTAAGTGTTTTGTGGGATCCAGGGGTGCAGTTTTTTAAATATTGTGAACTGGTTGCTCTACAAATGTCCCTTGTGTGAGTTGCTTAGACTCTCCTATTTTAACCTGGTCATGAATGTCATTGTCCCATTCATCTAAGGAATATTCTATCAGCTTGGCTGACTAAGGTTCACCTCTGACTACGTCATGCAAGTTGTTTTGCAGATGCAATCAACAAGTGTTTTCCGTCCTTCCTTAATATAAGTCTCTTCTCAGTTGGACCTCATTTGGTAATTCTGGGTGAATATTCCAGTCTGGCCCTAGCAGGAGGTACAAGAAAGATCTGTCTATTTGGCCACCATCTTCTCTATATATAGTTAATTCTTAAATATTTTATCCTTTTCAATGATATAATTGATAGTGTATAGAAATGAAATTGAGTTTTCTGTGTTGATTTTGTATTCTGCAACTTTGCTGAATTCATTTATTAATTCTAACAGTGTGTGTGTGTGTAATCTTTAGAGTTTTCTACAAATAAGAGTACTGTTATATCATTTGAAAACAGACATATTTTACTTCTTTCTTTTCAATTTGGGTGCCTTTTATTTCTTGATTAATGTTACTACATTCTACCCTAGAAATTATGATAATTTTTAATAAGGATAGGGAGGTAAGTACTGTTAGAGTCTGGGAAATAATTTTCAGGTAGAGCAAATGGAATTGTTTGCCTTGGGTGCTGGCTGTAAGAGAATGAGAGAAATTAAAGATGACTTTTTGGTTTATAAACTGATTAATGGGTTAAATCATTGTGGTGACATTTGATTGTATTGTATTGATGGAGGAAGGTATGCTTGAGAGGGGAAGAGAAAAGCTCATATTGGACATATAAAATTTTGTCATAAGTAGGTATTATAGACATAGATAAAAAATATAGTCAGGAAACAGTCTTTTGAGGAAAGCTCATTTTTAGAGAAGTTGTGGAAGAAGAGGCATTAGATAAGGAGGCAAAGAGGAAGCAACCCATGGGGTTGAAAATGAACCAGGAGAATGAGAAAAACAAGGAGGAAAAATTTCAAGAAAGTGGCATTGATTAATCATATAACCACTAGGAAAGGAAGATGAAGATGAAGAAAGAAAGAACTTTTGATATGAGCAATGAAGCAGTCTTTGGTGGCCTTTCATGAAGCATTTTCAGCAGAATGGGTAAGGTCTTTGCTTAAGAGCAAGTAAGTTGATAAAGCAACTGGGTGATGGGAAGTACTCTAACAGAACTGAAGTGCTGTATACTTAAGGCTAAAATGTTGATGTTACTGTTGCCATGGAAACAAAAAAACAGAAGAACTAAGAGCCATTTAAAACCACTGACTCCAGCCCATCATATCCCCTTGATCTGTTGTAAAAGATGATGATAAAAATAGTCCTAAGAGAGTCAGAGCTCATCTAGGTTTCTTCCTTTTAGATGTAGCTCCTAACTGGAAATCTTTCCCTTTTTTGAAAGGGAAGTCAGCACCAACACCACACCTAGTTTCTATGAAGGACAGTTGGCACACTGACTGAAAAAGTTCTTTATTCTGTTGCTATTGGTCAACACTATTCATAAAGTATAATTCACAGTTTCACTTTTCTTTTAAATGTGCAAGCTGAGTTACTTGGAGGAGCAAAGCAGGAGAGACAGAAGACACAAACGGCTAAGTCACTTGAAAGAAAGAAACCTCAGGTGAGAATTTTTATCTTTGTTTTGTTAATTGTTGAAACTTGTATCTTGCTTGTCTCTTTAGACATAGAAGAATTATTTTTGAAAAATAAGTTATTTTTGTTTGACTATAAAATTGTTTCTTACCATATACATAGCAGTTTAGAAAATATTAAGAAAGCACAAAATAAGGAAGCAAATGCCACAGATGAGATAGCCTCTATTGATGCTTGTGTGTGTATGTTATTTATTTTACATTCTTTTCCTTTTGTGTGTTTCTATGTATAACTTTAGTTTGATTTTCATAGTTGTGTTCATATTGTATAGATATATTTGTATTTTTTTTTCATGGCCATAAATTCTTGATAGTCACAATTGAAAATTGTTGGACAATATTACATTGGAAGGATTTACTTACTGTGCTTTACCTTCATTTTGGGCTATATAGCATCTTTCTTATTTTTCATAAATGGTCCATTTTATTATGTAAGATGTATTTTTCCATTCAAGGTCTTATTTTTTGGGGGGGACGTGGTAAGAAGGTTAAATTTGAGATTGTAGATTTCATTGGTATTACTCAGAGGCACAATGACAGGGAAAGTGTATGTGAGAGCATATGTTTATAACTTGTTTATTACCGCTTTGGGGTCTCAGTAAATGGTTTTCTACTCTAGTTGCATAGTCTACTCTAGCTGATCCTGAGGAGATTAGAAAATTACCCCTAGAAAAGGGGAAATTTAACTTTTGAAGGTAAGGCAGTCATCTGTAGTAGTTTCTTTTCTTTTTTTCTAAACATTCCCTGGTGGTTCTAATGCCCTCCCAACACAATAACAACTGACCTAAGTGATTTAAAATATTTTCCTATTTCTGACACATACCTGGGGGTAATACAAAATCAAGGGAAAAAAAGGTACAATTTCAGGCAAGCCATTTAAATCTCCCTTTTAACACTGTATTAGTAATGCAAGAGTAGTTTATGGGGAATATAAAATTTCTAGAAATTTCTGTCATCCATCTCAACCACATAAACTGCTGAGATGAGAATCTACTTGAGAATTTCAGTTTACTAATGCTTTAAAGAAATTGATTTGTTTCCAAGATATTGGTGGTTAAAAGTTAGAGACATTGAGACTCCAAAATGTTTTAAATGTATCAAAATGTAGCCTAGCATCTGTTAATATTCTGCCTCCTTACCCACCTGCGGTCCTAAGGTGTACCCCTATCATGTAAATAGCATGGGTTCTGGAAGAAAGCTGCTATACTTTTGTAATGTGACTCCGTTGGTGTGTGTCAGGATCCTCTTGGACATTTAAAAAAATCTCTTCTGTATTCATTCCAGGCTCAAGAATCCTTCTTTTCTAGTTTATCTTGCACATCAGACATTTCAAATGTGCTAGTTCCCCAAGACTAAGCCTGGAAGATGGAAGTCTAGCAGGGGCTCAGCTTGTGTGCTTGCCCAGTAAGCTCTGGATAAATGCAGTGTTCAAGCTGGATAATGCAGAGAAAGGCAAGCATTTGCCTGGGTTGCTCATCTTTGCTATAGAGCCTTATCAGATCCCTGTGAGAACACCCAGCACTATTTCTATGCTTTTCTCTGGATGCTACAGACTGCCTTCTTGTATTGTAGTTACTTTCATGAGAGTTTCATCCTTTTACCAGACAAAGAATGCTTGAAGCTGGAGTTCTTGCAGAAAACCCAGTATGTGGCTCCATTAAGAATAAATGGGAAAGTATAAATAAATTAATTCATGAATGAATGTGGACTTTAGTTAACAGCATATGTTTATCTCTGTTGAATCTATTAATCTCTTTACATTAATTGACCCATGGAGAAAATAGTACCATCTTTGACAATATTTACAGAAAAACTTCTATAGGATTGATAACTTGGTGACAATATGGCTTCACCCTTTTGACAAAGCAAGTAAGGAAGGCCTGAGCAGTTGGAGCCAAAGAATCCCAAAGTTGGAAGGGTCTTTAGAAAAAGCCAGGGCTAGGCAAGGAAGCTTTTTGTGTCTCTTCAGTGTTTTAAGGAGAAGTTTCAAAGAAGAAAGGAAGCAGATCTGAGGAAGAACAGACTGAAGATAGGAGAGGGAAGATGGGAGGGGAAAACAGGCTAGGGAGGGACAGGAAGAGGAAGAGGGTGAAGAGAAGGGGAGGGAGGGAGGAGAAGAGCCTATTTGTTTCTGGAAGTTTAGATTACTTATGCTGGGAGAATTGAAAAGGACCCAGTCCACGGTTATTGTACATTATAATGTATTATACATTATAAAAACAAGACTTTTATCATGAGAAAAAATATGTGTTGTGTAAGTGTCATCCTGTGAAGCTATAGAGACGCATTTTGCCTCATTTGCACCTCTAGTCCAGAAAGCACAATTGTCTACAGAGTACTGGAGGCATCATAGATTCCTTAAGGTAAGTTGATTTCTTTTTATTTTGAGTTTACGTTAATAATAACTTTGTTTCCTTATAAATTCTCTGAAATATTTGAAGGAGGCTTCCCTTGTTAACAGAGAGTAAGTAGTCAGATATTCATTTTGGAAAGGCCACTCTGGTCACCATGTAGAAAATGGGTTGAGAACGACAAGAGTAGAAGCTGGGCTTGACAGAGACTATTCTTTGTCATCCAGGTGGGAGATGATACCTTTACTAGGAAAGCTCTGAGCTGGCTCCTGTGACAGAAGAAGGACCTCATGGAGACAGGTGGATAATGATGCCAGGTCTGCCTCACAGGAGATTCTGGGCAGCAGGATGATCTGGGGGATGAGGCAAGCTTTGCTCCTTGACCTCTCCTCTATAGGTTCAGGTGCCTACTGATCCCAGGCTATTGGCAGCTGCCTAAGGCATTTCTCAGGCAATTAATTCCCTGGTTTTTAAGTTTTTCAGACATATGAAAATGTTCTCTCCTTATCTGCTTGTTTTCTACTATCTTTACATGTATTTTATACCCAGAATTCTAACAAGTTCTTAGGCATTTCTTTCCTGGACAACAACGATTGCAACAGGAATGATAATGCACCGTGCAGCTATGTAGGAGACTTTCACCTGTGCTGCCTCCTCTGGCTCTCTACTCTCTAAATAATAGCAGGAAGATGAGTGCTTGTTAATGCTCACCCTGTTGATAAGAGGTAGAGCCAGGATTTGGAGCCTGTTGGGATTTACTCGGGGGTTTTCATGATATCACAATTCCTCCAAAACATTCTAGGAAACATATGATGTTTAACAAGCTACCTTTGTAAACAATTCCTTTGCTCTAATAAATGAATTTAATGCCTAGGTAAGAGGGAAGGGAAAGAGGGGAATTTTAATTTGAATTAGTGGGCTTTTGGGAGCCTCTGAGTCATGTCATTTAGTCACTTTGATATTGGGGGGAGGCAGGGGAGGCTCCTTTAGCTGACACATCCCGTAGGAATTATTGGAAGGAGTTTGGCCTCTGAAGTAATACCTGCTGATCTACTATCTTTGAAATTAGAAGAATTGAGAATCAAGATTCAAATGCAAATGATTCTGTAGCCTTACTTAGATCAGGAATTGGGTTAATAATAGATACCTCCAATCTTCCTTAATAAAGTACATTAGAAAAATGACAAAAAAATTGTTGAAATAGTTTTATAACATTAAATTCTATGTCTGTGGGGATAAGTTGTTCTCTGGGAACATTTGTCCCCTCAAAATTACATAAAATGAATTAAATTATGAAACAACTCCAATTTTAGAGGCTAGTTATCCCTAACTGTGTCTGTAATCTGTTGGCACCTTTTTGCACAGGGAAATTCTCAAGTAAGGAACATCAGAGGAGAATGTGCAAACTAACCAAACAAGTAAACAGAGAGGAACATTTTGTCAGAAAAGGATCAGAGAAGGATAGAAAAAAGACACAGTCCAACACTGATACTTAAAGGATCTGGCAGTTTGACCACACCAGAACTTTCCAAATTGTTACTTTTTACCCACTCAGCTCTTTGCCCGAACGGTGCTCTGACAATACACATCTTCTGGAGTGCCTCTCCTTCCATTTATCCATGTATGTTTGTGATGGTGGATGTCATTTTACCACTGGTCTAAGCAAAGTTCTCCTTTTAGTGGAAGAAGGTAATAGCTGATGTGCACTGCATGTCCAGTCCTTCTCCTAAACTGAGCAATATTTCAAGAAGGCGTAGCAACTTTCACCAGAGTCCAGGCACAAGGCTCAGCGGTTCCCATGGGTTCTCAGGAGTCAGGGACAGTGCTAGAGAAAGAAGAAGGCAGAGGCAAGTTTAAGGGTGTCTATGGATGGGCAGCTGGGAGAAATCATTGAAAAGTTGACAACTACAATGATTTCAAGAAAATGTTCTAATTAGAAAACAATATCATAGGGCATATCTGGTCTTTAGAACTAAAATAGGAAATTAGATTAATGAAATTCAGAAATTATTTTAAGGAGTTCTAAACTTTCACTGAGCATTTTAGAGTTTAGTCAGGAGGCAGGCCAGAGAGATCAATCAATCACCAGCAACCCTCTTCCCATTGGCTCCATCCTGGTGAATTCCTGAGAAATATGAGGAGAAATGATGAAGGAGGGAGAGAAAACTGGAAAGTTTGCTTATAAAAGAAGCCAATTAGGTTAGTTCAGTAGTTGGCAAACTCATTAGTCAATAGAGCCAAATATCAACAGTACGATGACTTAAATTTCTTTTGAGAGCCAATTTTTTTTCAACTTAAACTTCTTCTAATACCACTTCTTCAAAATAGACTTGTCCAGGCTATGGTATTTTGTGGAAGAGCCACCCTCATGGGGCCAAAGAGCCGTATGTGGCTCCAGAGCTGCAGTTTGCCAACCTTTGGATTAGGCCATTACAAGGGAAAAACTGCTCAGTGCCCTTGTCTCCCACAAGGATTCTCTGCCTGTTGTGACAACTGCATGTGAACACCTTCCCACCCTGGCTGCAAGATCTCATGCAGGTCTTCCCCCATGGAAAACAGACAGGTTCTAAAGACTGCTCTTTAGTGGCTTTGGGTTACTCTAGGATCCCATAGTAACACCATGGGTTCCACGGCACATTTTCTGTCTCCTAAGCTCCAAGGCAAGTCAGACACTATTTGTTTAGGTCCTGGGAGGACAGGGCTTTATGAGCTTTACAACTTCCAAATGTGGAGTCCTAACCAGAGGACAAATATTAAACAGTAAAACTCTGCTCTGAGGAGACCCAAGAGGGGAAACTTCAGTCATCCTGCAGGGTGAATAATCAGGCCTCAAAGGTCTGGCTAAGAAGTCTCTCTGGGTCCCAGAATTATTGAAGAGAATCTTTGCAGGACAGAGAAAGTGGACTAAAGAATTCCCTTCTCAGGAAAATTCCAGAGCCATAAATACTATACAACACTTACTGGTTTTCAGCAGTTCTCCAAATATCCTTTTTACTAATAGGCCAAGGTGCTGATTTTACAGTTATGAGGCCTGCGTAAACAAATGATATTGGGAAGGCAAAGGTATTAGCTTCGTGGTGCACTTCAGGGTATTTTGAGAAACTTTGAGGGCGATAGCATGGAAGATAACTGGAGCAACAGAATGCTCCAAGCAGCTGACTCCATAGAAATGGAGAACTGTGTGGTTCATTGCTCTGCCCCCATTAATTCTGGAAGCCTGCACATCAGCTCAGTTCCTTATTCAAAAGATGTGATCTCAATTCTTTTTGTCTACGTTTCTGTTTTGATCTCCAATAACTACATTTATCCTTTTGCAACAATTCTTAGAGCATGGTCAACAAAACTTTGTTTCTACCATGACACTTGGTGCCTATTTTAACTAAGGAATGAGCTAGCAGTCTTGGATTTCAAGAACTAGGCACTCAATGATACTTCCCTATTTGGGGAGGGAGGCATATTAGCCCAACAATCTGGGGCCTCTGGGATTTTGAGGGACAAACATGTAGAATCTTCCAACCCAGAGGGTTGTTTCTTCTCTGCACAACTTCAGGAGCTAAATCTGGAAGTCTTCACAAAGAAATGAGAGTTTCAGTTTGGAAGAAAACATAGGGCATTTCAAAAATGTGCACTTATGAAATGTTCAGTAGAACTGTTTCTTTTCAGTCTAAAGCAGGGGAGGAAGAGCTGAGGGAGCCTGGTTATGTTAGGGGCCTTGATGGTAACTGAAGCCAGAGAAGTTGATGAATTCATGGAAGGATGTGAGAACAGAGAAGGAAAGAGGATCAAGGAAAACATCAATAATTAGGGGACAGGCAAAGAGAATAGCAGCCTGGAAGGAAAGACTGACCAAACAGCCAGATGAATAAAGAATGCAATGTCAAGGAGACCAAGAGAAAGACATTAATAAGGAAGGAGTACTTAGTGGGGATAAAAGTATCAAATAACTTAGCAATGAGAAGGTTGTCATTGATTAGACAGTGAGGGGAGGGGCAGTGAAGCCCAAGGACAGGAAACTGGTAAAGTCGAAGCAGTTGATAAAGTGACCACAATGAAGGGAGAGGACACTCTCACGTCCTGCAACTGTGAAGGGTTTTTTGCTGGAGGAAAAGTTTTTGAGTCGGGCAGGGAAGATGCAGTCTTCTATTTGGAGACACCATGATTCTGACTCTCAGCCCATCTTCCCCAAGCGACTTCATTTTATTCCTCTGTTCATTTCTCCTCCTGTCCCTTCAAACTTCATACTCCTGAATCATACTAGAGTAGAATGTACTCTGTACTTGAAGCCCAGCAAACCTTGTTTGACTCCCCACCCACTATCTTTCTAGCTACTTATAATTGCCCAAGAACTCACCCATCCTGGTTACTTGAGTTAACATACAAAGGATCTTCACAGAATGCCTACCACAGAGTAAATGCAGTGCAGGTTGGCTATAGCTCCTTGTTAAATACACAAGCATTTGTGGCTTGAGTTGGAAATGAAGGTGAGATGAAGGTGGAGATGGACTGATAGAGAAAGCATGTTTTCTCAGAATCCTTAGGCAGTTTGTCCAAAGCTGGAGGACTTGCAATGAGGGGTAGTAGGGATGGCTGATGGGTCAGACAGACAAGAATCTGATGTCAATTTTACTAGCAGGATTTTCCTTGTGGGAGTTCTAAGGTCCAGAAACAGTGGCCAGAGAACTCAGAACATCACCTAGTAGCAATCAGGGAGGCTGCTGGCATGGCAAGTCACCAGTTCTCCTTCCAATGAGGTGATGCTGTCCTTGACCTAGGGACTGCTCTGCACAAAATGCCACCACTAATGCATTGTAACGATGGTTGCACACTGCACCAACCTTGATTCTCCAGAACATTATCTGTTCTTTAGCAGTTTACCACAATGTCACGGCAGCTAGTTGTCTAATTGCACATTGCTTGCTGCTCTTCTAGGTATGTCTATGTTAATGTGTCTGAAGCCTCAGTCTTGAGGTTCAGAGTGTAAATCAAAAGCCCAGATGTGGGAACTGAAGGTGAGTTCATCTGTGGGCTCACAGTCCCAGTCAGTGCTGATGGTGGGGGAGACTCTGCGACAAGTTCTCCTGTGAATGCATCAAAAATATATATTTTTCTAAATATAAAGGAAAATAACTCCTGTGAGATTTAGGCCCAGTTGCAGCTTTGCTATGATTATGAAAACAGCATCAATGCAAACTATTCATCTTCCTCCTATTTCAACTGGTCCAGCAGCACATTTGGGTTTCTCCATAGCTGAAGTATGCCATCTCCATCTGCTACTGATTCTCACTGTTTCTGTTGTTTTATTACCAGTAAAGCTGCAGGAGACAAAGTGTTCATTCTTTCTTTGTTCCAATCCCACTTTCAGTACTGAAAGCTATGCACACTCTCTCCTCTTTCTCTAAAGCAGTAGAAATTATGCTCTCAATTTATTTCCAAATTTCCCTTGAATTTACTTGTTCATATATTTATCAGCTTCCTGTCACATTCTTAATTGGTCTGGCTGGTTTTTACAACCACATCTAGCAGGTTATTTCTCCCTCCCTCCCTCCCTCCCTCCCTCCTTTCTTTCCTTCCTTCCTTCCTTCCTTCCTTCCTTCCTTCCTTCCTTCCTTCCTTCCTTTCTTTTTTAATAAGTCTAATGAAAGTTGCAGTGTATTGTAGTCAAATATATTTTGTATTAGCAGAAAGGAACAGTCACAATGTTTCAAAGGTTGCTCAAGAGGAAGTGTTGAATTAAATGGAATTTTGGTTGAGTTGGCCCTGCTTTTAGCCTGTGCCTGTTAGCTAAGTAAGGCTTCTAAAAAGAGTGTTTGTATATTTTCCTGTTTGAGCTTTACATGGATTAAGAGGCTTTTGATTCAAAGCAGACTCTATAGTTTTTTTCTCCCTGCAACCCTGGCAGTTTGGCAATTATCCACCACTCCCACTTTCAGGCAGTCCCCTAGGAAGCCCAGAACCAATCTTAATCTCAGGCAGAAGAAATGAAACAACTCTGGGACTCAGTGTTACCCTTGGGGATGATCTGATCCTAATCTTGTGCATTGACTCTAAAATTGGGCATCTCTCTTGTTCCTGAGGTTTGCTCTCTATCTCATTCACGGAAATGGACCCCTGTTTTACCATCTGTGGTCTGAGTGCCTGTGTCCAAGGCTTTGTTCAGCATTTTGGTTCTCCAAGACTCAAGACCTGCCTGCACTTGCCAGGCCTCTTCTCAGGTCTAAAGTCTTCTCTTTGCATTGTGACTCAGCAGTAAAGGGTCTGACTGCTTGCAAACTCACTGACCTTCCCATGAATTCTTCCAGTTAGTTGCTCAAGGAATCCCTAGAGTCTGTTGATCCACCGAACCCCTCAACTCCCTGGTGAACCACCTGTACCATCTTTTTTGGTGACCTTTGTGGGTCATACCTGCTGGACCCCATGCTCTGCCTATGATAAGGACTTTCCCCCAGCATCTGTAGCTGACAGCATCCTAAAGGTTTGCTACACCTCAAGTTGCCTTCTCATTAAAATACACAAGCCCTGCTGGTCTTGAGATGGGAGAAGTGGTGGTCTTCATGGTCAAAAAGTTTAAGGACTTGATTATTTTCAAATCTATTTGTATTAATTAAGACTTTTCCTCGGCCTCTTACTTTAGGATTCTGTCACAATCTGGGTTCTATGGTCAGGCTCTTTAGATTAAAGAGGTTCTATATGGCCATAGGGACAGGTGTCCATCCTTTTCAAAAGAAGCCCATTTGTAATAGAATACTTCCTTGAAAATTTATCTGGTTGATTACATACCAGTCTTAGCTCCTTATGCCTTGTTGCCTGTGTGTTAACCCTGTGTGTTAACTCTGTGTGTAAACCCTGACTCTAGTCTATGCCCATCCAGAGCTGACACATAATTGTGACATCTAATCCAAATCCATGTTTGCCTCACGGGCTTGGTTTGTGTGTGCTGCCTGTATGAACTCTATCATTGCAACACCATCCTTTCTGATTTGGGGTTTGATCCTTCTGTCCTGGCCCTGCCAACCAATAGAAACTTTAGTTCTCTATGAAATTGGTTAAAACACTATCTCCAAGCTTCTGATTTTGCTGTATTCCCTTTCCCAAGTCAGGCTTCCAGACTTCCAGTCTCTTCATGACTATCTCCTTGAACGGTATCAGCAGCCTTGTTCTGTCTCCTGAACTCTAGAATATGTTTTTCTCATTCAACTAATGGCCTCACCACTCTTCTTATAACACACATAGAAACCTCAGATTCACTGTTGAAACAGATGAAAAGGAGAGAGCCAACATCCATGTAATCAGCATTAAGGTCCTTGGTTGTCTCAGAAATAGGATATCGCTCTCAGCTCTGTACATGAGAAATTTCATCTTGTTAATCTATTTCTAAGCCTCAAGAAATCAATTTACAGAAACCAAACTCATATGGAACAAATTTTTAACCCAGAATTCTGATTTGTGTATTTATAATGGGGGATTCTACTTTCCCTTTATTGGAACTTTCCAGTTCACAATCCCTAGTCCACTCTTCTTCCAGTGAGGCCTAAGAAGATGGTTTATCAGAAAATTCTTGGTAGGTAGAGACCCAAAGTAAAGGAGTGGAGTGATTTTTGAGAGATTTTCACCATAAACATGTCAGAATAATCTAAGAGTAATCAGTATTTTTGTAGATTATGCTTTTCTAGCAAACACCAAGAGAAATCTGTTTAAAATATTTTTATTGATTTCAGAGAGGAAGGAAGAGGGAGAGAGAGATAAGCATCAATAATGAGAATCATTGATTGGATGCCTCCTGACCCCCCAACCCCTCATTGGCGATTGAGCTCAAAACCCTTGATCAGAATTGAACCTGGGACCCTTCAGTCTGCAGGTCAATACTTTATCTGGTAAGCCAAACTGGCTAGGGAGAGAAATCTGCATTTTATACTTTATATAAATGTGAGAATTGAGGTTATCAACTCATTCTCATGGAAAGTGGAATGACAGATGTTGAAGCTAGATCATTTACTATTCAAGAGAGTGAAGCAGCTAGGGAACACTTACCAGTGCCATGTACTCTATGAAGTGCTCTTGCACTCTCTCTCTTTCTCTTTTAATCTTTACAACAACTCTATGAAAAAGAAGTTATATGTCACTGTGGTGGTTGAATTATGTTCCCCCAAAAGTTAAGTCTAAGCCCTAAACCCAGGTAATTGTGATTGTGATCTTATTGAGAAACTAGAGGCCTGGTGCACAAATTCACACGCACAGTTGGGATCCGGACTGCCCACCCCAATTAAGGCTGACCAGGTGGAGGCAATGCAGAAGGTTGGCCGGCCGACCCCACCCCCCTGGTCGAACTCTCTATCACTACCATCCAGGGGAAATTTGCATATTAGCCTTTTATTACATAGGACAGGATCTTAGCAGATTTAATTAATTAAGATGAGGTCATACTAAACTAAGATGAACTCTACCCCAATGACTGGTATTCTTTTACGAAGAAGACAAGACACAGAGGCATAAAATACTTAATGGGAAGATAATGGGAAGACATAAGAAAAATATTATGTGACAGTCAAGAGATTAAAGTGGTGCATTACAAGGCAAGGAATGACAAGGATTTTGAGTAACACCAGAAGCTAGGAGTAGCAAAAAAGGATTTTTCCCTAGAGACTTAGAAGGAAGCATGGTCTTGCTGACACTTTGATTTCAGACTTCTAGCCTCCAGAGCTGTAAGAGAATAAATTTCTATTGTTTTAAGCCACCCAATTTGTGGTACTTTGATAAGGCAGTCCTGGGAAACTAATACAATCTTCACTTTATAAATGAAGTAATGGACACTCAAAAAATCTAATTTAGTCTAAAGTGCTTAGAACTTCTTGACTCCACTTGAACACTTGCTTATTGATTTGGCCTGTTAAAGAGTGGGGGGGCGGGGGGGACAGGTAGAGGTTTTTCTTTCTTGTGTATCAAAATTATCTTCCAGGTATATTATATAATAATATCAGAATTTCACAAGTAAGACTGTATAAAATACTAGTTATGTGGGATAGAAGTATGTGTTATGTGCAAAAAAGTATTCAGAGTAAAAAAGAAAAAAAAAAGGAATTATACTCTGTATAAACCAGACATTTTCCCCCTTCAGAGTCTTTAATGAATTCTGAATCTGCAAGGGAAGAATTTTAGAGCTTCATGTGTTTCTCAGGCAGATTTGAACATGGAGGCCATATTACAGAGCATCTCATGTAACTCATATTCTTTGGAAGATACTTTTGGAATTGCTAAGTTAAAGACAAAAAAAAGCTGTTCTTTTTTGACATAATTTATATGCAAACCATGTTGTCTGAGTCACATCTTCACATAGGTCTCTGAAAGAGAATTGAAAAACATCCATACTGCATCAGAATATACTTACAAACCACCTTTTGGTAGGTTAATTTAACTTAATGCTTTGCTATGCCTTTTTTTATTCTTTAGATTATTACATGGATTCTCACAATCAGTGTCTTCTAGCCCAAGGGCATTAGGAACATGCCTGTAGTTGAATAAAGTTGGATTTATTGCTTTATTGTATCAAAAGAGAATGTACACATTGGGAATCTAGGATATCTCAGAGAGAAGATGTGAGGAGTTAGGATTTGTACTTGTGTTAAGTAATTTGGGAGTAAGATTCAAGAAAGCAAGACATTCCAGGAACAAAAGTGGTTATTAATTCTTTATATATATATACTTTTTATTGATTTTTTACAGAGAGAAAGGGAGAGAGAGTTAGAAACATTGATGAGAGAGAAAAACACCAATCAGCTGCCTCCTGCACACCCCCTACTGGGGATGGGCCCACAACCAAGATACATACATACCTTTGACCAGAATCGAACCTGGGACCCTGAGTCTGCAGGCTGACACTCTATCCACTGAGCCAACCGGTTAGGCGGTTATTAATTCTTATAACAGATTCTGAGAAACAGGAAATCAGACAATGAAAATATGTCTCCCAAAATCTGCCTGTTCTTTTTTTTCTTTATTTTATTTACATGTGTCCTTATCACCCCATTGCCTCCCCCAACCCCAACCCCCACTCATACCCTCACCCCTCTGTTGTCTGTGTCCATTGGTTAGGCTTATATGCATGTATACAAGTCCTTTGGTTGATCTCTACCTGTTCTTTTCTATATTCAGGAAGCTTCCTCAACACCCACCCTCATCATGGGCTGCTCTGTAGTATTTATACAGTTGTAATAATAGGTGTTTATTCTCGTATAAATTTCTATTTGACTGGCTAAGAAGAAATTAAGGACTATGTCATTATCCATGGTAATTTTATCTAATAAATTTACATTTAAACCTAGGCTTTTTCACAGATAAAGCTGGACACCAGATAAAGTGAGACAGAATTTAATACTATTGCAATAGAAAAAAGAGTCCAACAAAAACTGAACTCAGTTTTGATTTTTATAGAGATAACTGAATGTTTTCAAAGGAGAATGAGTAATTAGAGACGGTGCTCAGTAGGTTAGGGAATTGAAAAATTATAAAAAGTTGGAAGGGAAGTTTGGTCCATGTCAGATGCATCTAGATTTGCTAACTGGTGTTATAGATGTTAGACTCCTGCCTTCCCATAGAGGCTGGGAGGCAGGGGCCCAATCTTTGGCTGTTAGCCGGGACACATAGTAAATTCTTTTGACAGCCTTGAGTTTCTCAGGCTGTGTAAGAAGGGGAGGTTAGAGTAATCATTCAGATGTGACCTTGAGTTGTTAATGTTTTATTCACGTCTTTATAGGCCAAGGAATCCGAGTTGGGAAGAGAGCTCAGAGGAGCTTGGCTGGAGTTTGATTAAGGAAAGAACTTTTGTCAACTTCTAGAGATGTTATATAATTTGTGACTTTTTCCAGGGTCAGAGATGAGTTTTGGATGATCCTTTCCAATTGCATTGTCTCAAGTCTGGTAGTAGCTGATTGCACAGTCAGCATACCTGGGAGTCAGTTATTAGTCCTGCAAGTTCTTTCAATTAGCAGTGCTTACCTTTTCCAGAGGTCTCTATGATGATTCTCTGAAGAGCTGATGGTTCAAAATTCTAAAATTCTTTAACAATTACCCCGATTTCACAGGTTAAGTTAGTGTGTGACAGGTAAGTATAAATCTGCTATCCACCTGAGAATTATCCCAGTGAGGCCAAGACTATACTGGTATTGGGAGTTTAAGAATTATTTACCACAACAGAAATGTGTCTTTATTCATAGATTCCTTTAGTAAAGTCAAACATGTCCTGCAAAGCAGTCTGGAATGCCTTTGAAAAAAAAGAAGAAACTGTTTTTATCCAGGATAGGCCCAGCCTTTGTTCCCACTCCTAAAGTGTTGGGTTTTGTGACAGGGTGGTAAAAACCTCAGCAAGCATTTTGTTGTTGTGGGGTCAATGCACAATTTTTTAAAGATTCAGATTTGGCTGACTGAGGGGAGGGCTCAACACAAGAAAGATGGTACCTGCCTGTTGGATGTGTAGGAGGAAGGCTTAACACAGGGACAATGGCAGCTGTCCTCCCTACCTTGCCCTAAGCCATACCATTTAGTCCCTCCAGTACATCTCTGGCACTCTCCAAGCCACTGTCCCTCCGCCAGAGCCTAGGGCAAGTACCTGCAAGCGAATAAGTCTGTTTGCAGACCCTAAGGGATGCCTGGGTTTCAAGCAACATTCTGTATCAACATTTCTATCTCAGACAGAAACCCCCCTGATTTTCACAGCCAGATGATGTGGGGTCTCCTCTTTCTGGCACTAGTACTCCAGGCTGGGGATCCAGGTGTGGGGCTGGTTCCCTCCATTCTTTAGGAGGACTCTGCAAAGGAGATATCTCTCTTGATTCTCAATTACCACATGTGAGTGTGGGAGAAGTTTGTTCCAGGTCTTTGCCCCTCCTACCAGTCTCAGTGTGGCTTCTTCTTTATAACCTTAGTTATAGGACTTCTGTTCAGTTAGTCTTCAACCTTTCCAGATTGATTGTTTTATAATGTAGTTGTAATTTTGATGTGGTCATGGGAGGAGATGAGCATAGTGCTTACCTACTCTACCAACTTTACGGAACTTTTCCAGTAAGACCTTATTCTGAGTTAATTGAGCTCTATATAAGTAATAATGTTCCACTGGTAGTAGCTCATACTTAAGGATTGTGGTCAAATTTCACATTTGGCTGGTACTTGATGATCTTACTGTATATATGTCAATTTTTTTTTCTTAAGTGGCACAAGACCATAATGGGTTATAGGATGAAGAGAAGGGAGATCAGCCCCAGCTGGTTTTGCTCAGTGGATAGAGTTGGCCTGTGGACTAAAGGGTTCTGGGTTCAATTCTGGTCAAGGGCATGTGCCTGGATTATGGGCTCGGTTCCCAGTAGGGAGCATGCAGGAGGTAACCAATCAATGATTCTCTCATTATTGATGTTTTTATCTCTCTTTCCATCTTCCTTCCTCTCTGAAATCAATAAAAATATATATTTAAAAAAGAGAGAAAGGAGATCATATTAGTTAATAGAGAAAGTGAAAGTATAATGATGGACAAGATGAGTAGTAAAGGGTATGAAAAAAGTTCCAAAGAATTAGACAAGTAATGTTGTTCTGTGTTGTGTAGAAGCTGTCTGCGTCTGCAATCTGTAGATTGCTATTTTGGGCAGAAGCTCTTCACTTCTATAAATCAACAGTTTCCGGAGAATTTTTTTAAAATCTTCAGTTTGAGGACTTCCAGTAGTTGAGGGGAAGTTATGTGTTTTTAGTTGGTAACCATGAATTCAAACATTAAAATATTGGAGTTCTAATGCTATGCCAGTTGTTAATGGTTCCAATAAAATCCTTTCCATCAAGGTTCAAGAGAAGTTTTTCTCTGATGTTTCCCAAAGAACAAATATCTAGGTTTCAGATCACATGGAGATTGCTTTGGAGAATATTTTGGAAATGCATTGTTCCTGCATTCATCACAGTAGATTGCAATAGGAATAGGATAAAAAATTGGAAGTAATTCCCATGCATAAGGCAGCCTGTCAATGCAGAGGAAGATAACTTGTGTGTCCAAGAAGAGATTATTCTTACTACCTGCCATCAAGGTCAATGGAAATGCTTAGGCCATTTAAAGTTTGAGGGTTGTAGAATTCTATTGTTTATTTCATTACTATTTCTGGATAAGGATAGTGATGTTTCTAAGTAAAAGGTAAAGCTTTACAGTTCTTTAACAACTGTATCAGTGAAATGTGTGTCTCTTTTAATGTAGAGACAAGTTGGAATTACAGAGTTAAGCAAAGTTTTATACTATTACAACAGAGTTTTTCAGCAAAGAAAAGCTTTAACATATTCTGAAAATAAACAACAACTAGAGCACATTCACAGACTCTTTAGAGATGTTCAAATGAGCCTCAGGCTACGGTTTTCCATCTTCTTCCTTCACAGTCTTGCTAAGATTGTGTTGATGGCAGGTAGGGCATGCATTGGAACCTTCTTAGCAATAGCCTAAAATTACCACACCAGTGTTTATGTAATGTCATTGCCAGTTTATTTCTGCTATTGTAGCTAATATGATGAAGCAGCCTGGCCAAACTCTACTTTTATTATGGCTCTCTCTTTAGGTTATAACAAAGCAACCCAATGTTTATTAATTCATCTATTTCATAGGGGCTCTAGTAGTGTTAGGAAATCTCTACTTCTAAACCAGTATGAATTAATGGGTGAATCCAAAATTATATACCATGTATCAATATAAATATTTGTTCTTTATTATTTTGGGCAGCTGGCAAATCTGGCTACAGGCTATTAATTTAGTCATTTGACCTTATTTTGTTTCAGGGTAAATTCAAGTCACCAGTAGCATAGCCTGCTTGACAATTTTTAATTTTAGCTTTTCATGCAATTGTGAGAAACAATAGAGATATCACTTGTTTTTATCTTTTCTTCCAATGGTAACATTTTGCAAAACTATAGGATAATATCACAACCAGCATATTGACATGGACAGTTATGACATAGAACATTTCTATTATAAGGATTCCTCAAGCTGTCCTGTTATAGCCACATCCACTTCTCTCCTATTTCCATCATTTTCTTAATCTCTTGTAACTACTAATCTATGTTCTTCATTTTTATATTTTTGTCATTTCAAATATTTTTTGAAATATTTTTATTGATTTTAAATATATTTTTTATTGATTTCAGAGAGGAAGGGAGATGGAGAGAAAGAGAGATAGAAATGTCAATGATGAGAGTGAATCATTGATCAGCTGCCTCCTGCACAACCCCTACTGAGTATTGAGCCTGCAAATGGGGCATATGCTCTTGACTGGAATGGGACCCAGGACCCTTCAGTCCATAAGCCGATGCTCTATCAACTGAGCTAATCCAGTTGGGCTCAAAGATTTTATTTTATAAATGGAATTGTACTTTATACTATTTTGAGATTAGTTTTTTTTTATAGCATAATTCCCTGGAGATTTACCCAAGTTATTGCATGTATCAATGGTTTACTCCATTTAATTTCTAGGTAGTATTCCATGACATTATATATAGTATATCACAATTTATTTAACCCATAAAGGACATCTGGCTTGTTTCCATTTTTTTCCTACTACAAATAAAGCTGCTATAAACATTCATGTATAGGTTTTTGTATGAACATACATTTTTATTTCCCTGGGATAATTTTCCAAGAGTGAAATTACTGGGTTGTGAAGTTGTTGCATGTTTGTTTTTTTAAGAAACTGCCAAATTGTTTTCCAGAAAGACTGTATCATTGGCATGTAATATATGAGTGGTCCAATTTCTCTGTACTTGGTGTTGTTACTAATTTTTATTTTAGCCCTTCTAATAAGTATGTAGTTATATCTCATTAAAATTATAATTTGCATTTCCCTAATGGCTAGTGATGTTGAACAACTTTTCCTGTGCTTATATGTTACCTATACATTGTCAGAAATATCTGTTTATGTCTTTTGCCCATTTTATAATTGGATTGGATTTTAGTTTTCTTTTAACTAATGAGTTTTGAGAGTTCTTTTTATATTCTTTTGTGGGATATGTGATTTGAAAATATTCTCTACTAGTCTCTAGCTTTCCTTTTCTTTCTTATTTTTTTTTAGATTGCATCATTATGATTTTATTTTATTATTTTTTTACCCAAGAATATGAAGTTACTGTCCAGTTGTTCAAGTGTCAGTTATTGGGTAGTGTTTAAAATTTTATTTATACAGATTGTGCACATTTTTGTTAAGATCATTCCTAGGCATCTTATGTTTTGTTACCATTGTACATTTTCTTTGATTATATATTTCATGTACTGTTTTATTTATTTTTTATTTTTTTATTGTCTAAAGCATTACAAATTTTCATCCTATAAACAGGGCCTTTTGCAGAGCAAAAGCTTTTCATGTTGATGAACTCCATTTATCAATTTTTTCTTTTTATTATGTTTTTTTATGTTAAACCTACCATATTTTCTGGCATATAAGACGACTTTTTAACCCAGGAAAATCTTCTCAAAAGTTGGGGGTCGTCTTATATGCCAGGTGTCATCTTTTAGGGTGGGTATATCCTAAACTCTATATTTTAACTGGAAAAGTTGGGGGACGTCTTATACGCCCAGTCATCTTATATGCTGGAAAATACGGTAAGAATTCTTTCCCTCGATCTAGATCCCAAAGATTTTCTCCTATGCTTTTTTCTTAAAAAATTTTTTAACTTTACTTTTTACATTTAGTCCATGATCCATGTTAGTTAATTTTTGTATAAGGTGTGAGATTCAGGTTCAATTGTATTCTTCTGCCTATGGATATCTTAATTGCTCTAGCACCTCAAAAAATTGTCTTTTTACTGTTGAATCACTTTTGTACCATGTCAAAAATTAATTGGGCATATTTGTGTGAATCTATTTCTTGGTTCCCTATTTTGTTCCACTGATTTTTTGTGTCTATCCCTTCAATGTCATACAATCTTGATATAAGTCTTGAAATTGAGTAGATTGCTTCTTTCCACTTTATTCTTCTTTTTAGAAAAAAAGAAAAAGAAAAGGCAAGCTATAGACTAGTATAGACTAGTAGAGAATATTTACAAACCACATATCCCACAAAAAATGTTCTATTTCCTTGGCCTTTCCACATACATTTTAGAATAATATTGTCTATATCTACAAAAAAATTCTATAAAATTGTTGGTAGAAATTGCATTAATTCTGTATATCAATTTGAGGAAAACTGACATCTTCTGTTGACCATCCAATCCTATCTCCATTTATTTAAAACTTCAAGTTATTTCATTAGCATTTTAAAGTTTTCAGTATGCAAATCTTTACACTTAAGTCTCATTTTTTAATGATCACAAATGGAACTATATTTTAATTTCTATCATGTTACTAAAAACGGGAAGTGTTTTATTTATTTCTTTCTGATCTGTATGATGTCTATTTCCTTTTTTTTTCCTTATTCATCTGACTAGAATATGACAGAAATATGTTGAATAAGAGCAGTGAGAGTGGACATCTTTGCATTTTTCCCAATTTTAGGGAGAAGGCATTCAGTCTTTCACCATTAAGCATTTTAGCTGTTGATATTTTGAGATGATCTTTATCAAATTGAAGAACTCCTCTTTATTCCTTTGTTTCTGAGAATTTTGATCATGAATAGCTATTGGATTTTTTCAAATGCTTTGTATATTATTGATATGATCATGTGATTTTTTCTTCTTTAGCCTATTTACATGAATTACATTGAGTATTTTTAAAATATTGAACCAATCTTAAATCCATGGAATAAGCCCTACTTCATCATGGTGTAAAAAAATTTGTTTTGTATATTGCTAAAATCTATTTGCTATGATTTTATTTTCATAAATATTATTGATCTGTAGCCTTATGTAGGTTTTTCCTTTGTCTGGTTTTTATATCAAGGTAATACTAGCTTTACAAAATAAATTGGAGTAGGTATCCTCCTCTTCTATTTTCTGGATGATATTGTATAGAATTGATGTTAATTTTTACTAGTATTTAAATGTTTGGTAGAATACTCCAGTGAAACCATCTAGTATTAGCAATTTCTTTATTAAGAATTTTTAATTAAGAAGTTAATTTCCTTAATAGTCAAATTACCTATTTCATATTGGATACATTGAGATAGTTTGTATTATTTGAGTAATTAATCCATTTAACTGAAGCGGTCAAGGTTATGTTTTTGAGATGGTCATAGTATTTTCTTATTATCCTTTTGATGTCTGCAGTGGCTATATGATATTGCCTGTTTTATTCCTGATAATAGTAATTTGTGTCTGCTCTATTTTTCTTTTGTTCATCTTGCTATAGGTTTGTCAATTATATTGATCTTTTCAAAGAACCAGTCCTATTGCATTTACTCATATTTTTGCTTATTGTGTTTCTCATCCTTTATGATATTCCATGGCTCCTTCTTTTATTGATTCTTTTCTGTTTGGGAAATTCTTTTCTTCATTCTTTAAAGTAGGTCTGCTGGCAACAAATTCTCTTAGTTTTCTATCATCTGAGAATGTCTTGATTTTGCCTTCACACTTAAATGATATTTGTGCTGAATATAGAACTCTAGGTTGGTAGAGCTTTCCTTCCAGCACTTGAAAAACGTTGTGCCATTGATGATAATCAGAAATCTGCTGTCCAGTAGATTTAGACCACAGTGTTGTAGGACATTCATGTCAATAGTCTCTCAAGTTTAAGGCTTCAGCTCCAATCAAATAAATTAATATATATTCTGCATCCTAGAATTTTATCATGAAACATAATGGAGCATAGAGTAAATATTAGCTAATATATTTTTGACTTAAGTTTCAAAGAAAAACTAAAATTTCTCCACATTCATTAAAACCTAGAAATATGTAAACAGTGAGCAGGAAATAACTTTTTGTGTCTTTTTTTTTTTTTAATCCAGCATGGAGAGAAAACTTATGTCTTTGCCTCTATCCACTTCCATATCAGAAATGGAACCCAATGACACCTTCAGCAATAACAACAGCCACAAGGACTGTCAGATTGAAAAATTCAAGAGGGATTTTTATCCTATTGTGTACCTGATAATATTTGTTTGGGGAGCCTTGGGAAATAGCTTTTCCATATATGTTTTTCTACAGCCTTATAAGAAGTCCACATCTGTAAATGTTTTCATGCTGAACCTGGCCATTTCTGACCTCTTGTTTACAACCACACTGCCCTTCAGGGTTGACTATTACCTCAGAGGCTCCAATTGGATATTTGGAGACCTGGCCTGCAGGATTATGTCTTACTCCATGTATGTCAACATGTACAGCAGCATTTATTTCCTGACTGTGCTGAGTGTTATGCGCTACCTGGCAACTGTTCACCCCTTCCGGCTCCTCCATGTCACCAGCATCAGAAGTGCCTGGGTCTTATGTGGGATCATATGGACCCTCATCATGGCTTCTTCAACAACTCTTCTGAAGAATGGCTCTGAGCTAAAGGGTAATGTCACATCCTGCTTAGAGCTGAATTTCAATAAAATTGTTAAACTGCAAATCATGAACTACATCGCCTTAGTGGTGGGCTTCCTGCTACCACTCTGCACGCTTAGCATCTGTTACCTGCTGATTATTCGAGCCCTGTTAAGGGTGGAGGTCCCAGAATCAGGGCTGCGGGTTTCTCACAGGAAAGCGCTTGCCACCATCATCATTGCCTTGATCATTTTCCTCCTGTGTTTTCTGCCCTATCATGTTCTGAGAACCTTCCACCTGCTTGTGTGGAAAGTGGGTACATGCACAGACAAGCTGCAAAAAGCTGTGATAATCACACTGGCCTTGGCAGCTGCTAATTGCTGCCTCAACCCTTTGCTTTATTATTTTGCTGGGGAAAATTTTAAGGACAGACTAAGGTTTGCATTCAGAAAAAGTCATGCACAAACAACAAAGTGCAGCTTTCCTGTTACGTGTGGTTGAAAAAGGAAATAAGACTGTAAGAGATTATTAAGTGAGGCTTGCTCTTATATTTAACTATCTACTTTTATTAAAACATAGTTTCCAAATGACTATATATTTACCTCATTCCCAACAAAGTTCAATTTCCAACATTTACTTCACCATGATTTTTGTTAGTAAGACCTACTTCAAAAACTTCATTAGGTGTGTTTTTAGTGGTTGAGGCACATGAGGAACATAGTAGGGACACTCTACTAGAATTTTGCACTCTGAAGTGTCAGACTGAGAAAAAAAAAATGCCAAGCACAGTGGGTGCTACTTTTCATCAGATTCTGTACTAGATGGCCCATCAAGCATTCTAAATTCTTAACTTTAAGATAACCCCAAGTCCTGCAGATTCTTCAGTTCCTCTTCCTTATTCAATCCCCTTGAGATATAGCCAATTAACCAAGTTGCTGGAGGTCCAGAGCAGATAAGAAAAGTATCCTAAGAATTTAAGGAAAAGACCTTGATTGTGAAGAGAAAGGCTATCTTGTCCCAAATGAGCAGTGAGATGAAAATGGGAAAGAAGGACAAGGGCATAAGAGAACTGGTGAGAAGGTTGGGAAGGAGGAATATCATTTTGCACTGGGAGAGGGACTCTAGCACACTGAAGGCAGGAAGGTTCCTTTCTCTTCTCTTTTACCAGGAGTGATAAGAGAGGGAAAGTAGGAGAAAGACGGAGGACATTGCATAGAATAAGGGAGAAGGGTATCAGTTTTCCTTTTTAATATTTGGGTTTATACTGATTTCACTGAAGCTCTCAGTCTTGCATGTTAATCCACTGGATTGGGGGTCAGATGGAGGAGGTGGTTCTAAAGGTTTAATTAAGTGCTCAGAGAGGTTGGCATGGAGGACAAGTTGCAAAGCTTGTGATGCCCCTGAAATTTTATTAAAACTTGGGCAGAACATAAGTAGGGTGGCTCTCTTTTTGAGAGTGTAGAAAGGGTAAGGATACTACAAGTACTATCAGCATGACCACTGTATGTCCAACAATGGAGTACCCTCTTTATGCTGGGCAGACTGTGATAGGCACTCACACTCATTGATCCCATTTAATGCTCACACCAAAGCCCTGTTTCCATTTTACAAATGAATAACAGTTCTCTTCTCCAAGCAAGCATGAGAAGACTGAAGATGGAAATTTTCTCTTCTGATTTGTTGACTTCGGGCACGGTGTAGTGTGGGAGGGCGGTAGTGTTCTGCAGCTTGTTTTTTTGCAGCCTTATAAGAAGTCCACATCTGTAAATGTTTTCATGTTGAACCTGGCCATTTCTGACCTCTTGTTTACATCCACACTGCCCTTCAGGGTTGACTATTACCACAGAGGCTCCAATTGGATATTTGGAGACCTGGCCTCCAAATGCATCAAAGCCTTCATGGTAAATAAGAGCCCCAGAACCCTTCCCTTACTCAGCTGCCAGAACGATGATAAACTCATAGCCTGGAGGATCCTTCCATGAAAAAACTTTCCATTCCAAGAAAAAAGATCAACATATACAGACTGCTGGGGCTTGGCTTATTGTCTATAGTATCCATTAACATGTTAAAGTCTCACTCTTAATTATGAATAGTCAATGACTACTACATATTGGAGAAAAAGGACCAGACTTGGAAAACACCAACAAATAAATGAGAAGATAGAGATATTTTTAATATGAGAGATCTCAAATTTGTTATCACCTTTGCACTTTTGATTAGAAATCTACTGGAGGATGTGCTTTTCCAAAATAACAGGTTAAACTAAGATAGAGGAAAACATAATAGCATAGGAAACAAGAACTCCAACATAGGAGAAAGATGAAGAGAATTCCCAGGATGTTGGTATGTAGCAAAACAAACCAACTAACAAACAAAAAAACACAAAAGGAACAAATTGATTTGCAAACATTGGAGTGATTTATGTGTTTTTTAGAGAACTTAGGATGAACTAGTGAAGATAAATAGAAAAATAGCAAGTGAAAAGACAATGCAATTATTAATAGTAGGGAAAACCTGTTTATTTTTAAAGAAAGGAAAATAATATGCTGCATGGTTTAGCTGTGAATAGTAACAAAATATTATAATATAAACTTTTTTTCAAGAAATGAAGGGGAGAGGATTTGTATGTGGGAGAGGAGGAGTGTTAGCAAACTAAATTCATCCCAGAGAATATATAACTAAAGCTAGAAACTGATAAATAGCTGTATAAAAGTTTATTTAGCAATAGGAGCTAAAGTCCAGAAGAAATAGTGAAAAGAATAGCCAGGAATTAACTCTAGAGAGAAGTTGCAGGTGAGAGGATGGGATGGGAATCTCGCTTCTCCTTTTAAGAACTATTTAACTGTCTAACTTATAAATATGTATTGCTGAAATAAAATAAAAAGTTAAAATTAAATTTTAAACTTCAAATTAATTATTTGTGTTGTCTTTTTTTTTAATGAGGGAGAAAAAAAGAAATCCCACCAGAAATAGAAATTGAATACTGACAGGAGAAAGAAAAACAGAAAAGGACTAGGCTTGGATTTAGAACCTTGAGGGATGCCCACCCACCTCTGCCATGGGAGGCATGTCCCTTCCTGGGGTCAGAGTTGATTTGAAAGATCTGGATATTTTTTAATTGTAAGTAACAAAAAACACAACTCCAAGTGGTTTAAATAATCATTATATCACATAACTGAAACATAACAAAAGGAAGTTGGCTCTATTCAGTCAGGGTTCTGTGAGGTTCCCTCTCCAGGTGTTGGCTTGATTCTATGGCCAAGTCTCATGAAGAAAAAGCTGGTTGCAAGCAGCTTGGGGCTACATACTTCTTTACTTGTATCTAGGAGAAGTAACAGAATATCTCCTGCCCAACTCAACTAAAAAAAGTCATGATCTTCCTTTTGGTAAGATCTACTCCGATCACACACTCAGCTTCTAAAGGAAATCAGGAAAGAAAGGATTGCTTTGAGTAAGAATGGTATGAGTCTACAATTAGAGTTGAGGTTTGGGTTAAACCATTGAACACTCGGCTGGAAAAGAAGCAAATAAGACTTGCAGAAGCCACATATCCTGCCCTTCAATGAGATGGAAAGAGAACTGTCAGCCAGTCACCCACGCTGGGCATGGCCTGTACCTAACTAATCAGCAGGCCAGGCAACCAAGGGAGGTGGAAGGATGCTGCACTTGAGGAAGAAGTTATAGGAGATTTTCAAATGACAACTAGAAATCTCAACAACTTTTCAAATATATGATAGTCCATATAAAACTGGAAATAACAGAGCAACCAAGACCCTTGGCATGAGCAGTAATGCAAGGATTGTGATTTATTAGTCTATTGAGAGAGAGAGAGAGAGAGAGAGAGAGAGAGACATTTTCTAGTCAGGATGAAGCATCTCATTTTCTCATTTGGTGAGGAATGTTGTCCTTGAGGAAAAAAACCAACATGGAACTCTTTATTTACCAAAGTGAAAACCAAGAGTGTCCAGGGTTTCAAACACCATTTGTTTTTGTTTGAAAGGATAGGTACTCCACAAATAAGTACATAAATTGTTCAACTGGAAGAAAGGATCTTCGTTGTGTAAATTTTAGTATACCTATGATACTAAAACTGTGCTTTATAAGACCAATTCTCTATTTTAAATTTAATTGAGCTGATTTCAAATTTATTCTGAAGTAGAAATAATGGCAAACTGGCCCAAAACAGGTTAGGAGGGGGAGATAGGCAAGGTGGTGGCTTTCCATAGAGAACTCATTTTTATTCTTGGAACAGAACTTGAAAGTAGAGACCCTATCAGGGGAGAATAGGGTGAAAAGGGGAGTAATCCAGGGAATATGGCAATGGGAGATACTTCTCCTGAGGAAATTTTATCCCCAAGTAGATAAATGCAGCTAGTTGAGCCTAATAAACGTCAAAAGGAGAAATATAACAGGAGAGGGCTTGTTAAAAAGTTAATATGTATTCCAAAGCTCAAATAAATAAAAAGAGTATGGCACTGGCACACAAATCCACAGAGAGATCAAAGAAACACAGTTTGAAGTGGGGTCTCTGTAAATCACCAGGGCAGAGCAAACAATGTGAGCCAGGCTGATGAAGATTCAGATATGGCTGCCAGTCAGCCCTGGGACAGTGGGAAGGTTCCAGAATAGGAACAATGACCCCTGAGAGAACCCCTGTCTGGGAAAAAGCTACCCCTGAGTTCTGGCCCAATGCCAGACAATCCAGTTCCGCCCTTTATGTATCTGGAACCCCCAAAACTGCCTGGCGCTGGAGCTTAGAGGGATCAAGTCCAAGTAAGTTTGTATATCGACCCTTTACAATTAACACCTGAGTCTCCAGCAGCCTCTGTGTCTCTCACCCACAGTCTCCACTGGTTTTTACAGCCTGAAGTTGAAGTAATGGGAACTTCTCTTCCCCACTCTGGAACCCTTGATGGGAATCTGGTGTGGGCTGGGATCCCTTGCTCCTCATGGGAGCCTACGCAGGAACGATCTTCCTTCTGATTTAAAAAACAGCCCACATGGGTGTGGGACCAACCTCATCCTTACCTCTGCCCTTCCTACCAGTCTCAATGTACTTTCTTCTTTACTTTAGTTCCATTCAGCCAGATTTCAGGCAGTTCTGAGTGATGGTGATTCTGCAATTTTGATGTGGTTGTGGGAAGCATCAAGTACCAGCATTTTACCTACGACATCATCTTGGTTCCCACCACTTGTGTTTTTTAAAAGCTTCACTGGTGATCCAGATGGAATATATTTTTTATATTCTCTCTTCAGAACCTGACATCTCCAACTATCCTCTGTGGAAGAAGTCAAATTATTTTTTATAAACAGTTTTCCATTTCAAATTTGAATGTACCCCCAGATAGTCCCTAACTATCTAAGTTCTGTTTCAGGGGAAAATACAAATCAGAAAAAGAAATATACTTATAGAAAAAGAATATTTAAACTAAAAGTTTAAATAGTGTCAGGTCTTATTCAGCTATGTGACCTGAGACAAAGGATTTAGCTCTTTTTGCCTTAGTTTTCTTATTCGTAACATGGGAATAATAATACAAGTTCAATCTTGCAAGATGAAGACAATATAAAATATGAAAACACATGTCAAATTCTTTTGAAATCTATAAAAACCTACAGAAATTCAAGCTATTATATACAACTAGATATTTTATATAAATAGAGATTTATTACTCAAATTACATTTTAAATGCCTTTGTGGAGTCTGCCATGCAAGTGAAATAATCAGTAAGTTTAATTAAAGCAAATAATTATTTTGTGATGAGTCAGTCCCTAATTTGTGTGTGTGTGTGTGTGTGTGTGTGTGTGTGTGTTTGCATTTGAATTTGGTTATTTGGAATGTTCTGAAAATAGGTCATAGCCATGTTTCAACTGAAAAGATTGCAATGATTGTAGCATAATGCAGCACTGGACAGAAAGGAGCCTGCCCCTCAAGAGAGAAGACATCCTGGAGCTCCTCCAAGTGCACCACAGGGGTCCCTGGGACCAAATTACTTTAATCCTCTTTGTTTAAGAAGTAGCATCATGAAAGCCAAATTCTTTATGATTCAAAGTAACTCTGGGTCTCCTTAACCTCTTCTCAAATGCAGACATCTATAAACAGCTTCTTACATAATATATTTAGTAACTATGAAAATATATGAAAAAAGCCATATATACAAAATAGCTAAAGGAGTTCATCATCATCAAACCAATATTACAAGAAATCCTAAAGGGATTTCTTTGAGAAAAAGAAGGGGGAAGGAAGGGAAAGAACATAAATACAACTAATAAAATAGGATTAACTATGAATCTATCAATAATCACTTTAAATGTAAATGGATTAAATGTTCCAATCAAAAGACATAGGGTAGCTAAATGGATAAGAAAATAAGACCCGTATATATGGGACTCATATATGGGTCTCTTGCTTCTACAAGAGATCCACTTTAGTTTGAAAGACACACAGAGATTGAAAGTAAAGGGATGGAAAAAGATATTTTTTATAATTAGAAACAAATAGAAGAAGCTTGATTAGTAATACTTATATCAGAAAAGACAGACTTCAAAACAAAGGCTATACTAAGAGACAAAGAAGAACATTTCATAATAATAAAGGGATAAATCAAACAAGATGATATAATCCTTGTAAACATTTATGCACCCAACATAGGAGCACCTAAATCTATAAAGCAAATATTTATGGACATGAAAGGAGAAATCAACAATAAAGCAGTCATAGTAGGGAACTTTAATACCCTATTGTTATAAATGGATATATCTTCCAGAGAGAAAATCAGTACAGAAATAGTAGCCTTAAATGACACAATTAGACCAGATGGATTTATTTTATATTTTTCAAGCATTTCACTTCAAAACAGCAGAATATACATTCTTTTCAAGTGCACCTGGAACCAGCATTATTTATAAACAGAGGCCCAGTGCACAAATTTGTGCACAGGTGGGGTCCAGCCAGCCTGGCCCCAATCAGCAGGTCAGGACTGAGCCTGTCTGAAGGAGGAGATGGAGGGAAGTTAGCCAGCCAGCCCACCCCAATCAGGGCCAGTCAGGGCTGGGCTGACTGGGGGAAGGGGCTGAGGTGATTGGCCAGTATGCCCTGATTGGGGTGGGAGGACTGATTGGGGGCAGGGCCAGCTGTGGGGAGGAGCTGTGGGCTGGCTGGTCCTGCCCCCAAACAGAGCTAAGGGAGGGGCAATGGGATGTTGGCCAGCCAGCCCTACCCCTGACTGGTGTATGTTGGGGGGTCCATCAAGGCTGGAGCTGTATGAAGGGAGAAGGCATGGGCCGATTAGGTGGTAGAGGCTGATTGGGGGTGGGGCCAGCCGTGGGGAGGGTCTGTGGATGGTGTGCTGGCTGGCCCCACCCCAAAATGGGATGGGGAGGACTGATTGGGGGCCAGCAGCCTGGAGGAAAGGCCATGAATGGTTGGCCGGTGACCCTGACCCTGATCATATTGGGGGGGGGCAAATTGGGGAAGAGCTGGCTGGGGGGAGGGGCCGCAGGCTGATCAGGGTGGTAGGGGCCATCAGTGCTGCAGGAAGTTGCTTCTGCCCCACCTCCTTTTGGGGTAGAGGGAGTAATTAGGGATGGGGCCAGCTAGGGGGAGGAGTTGCAGGAAGTTGGTGGACTGGCCCTGAACTCTATGGGAGTGGGAGGCAATCAGGGGAGGGGCCAGCCAAGCGGAGGGGCTGCAGGAGGTTGGCCAGCCGGTTGATCAGGTGGGTTCTCGGGCTGCAGTGAGCATCATAGCAACCAATTCTGGTTGTTATGGTGTTCCCTTCATTGGCTTTATATATATATAGCCAATATATGGAAACAACCTAAGTGCCCAACATTGGATAATTGGATAAATAAGAGGTGGTACATATCTACAATAGAATATAACTCAGCCATACCAGTAAAAAGAGTGAAATCTTATCATGCAAGATTGCATCAACATGGATGGACTGAGAGAATATTACACTAAGTCAGAAAGAGAAAGACAACATTATTTCATTTACATGTGGAATCTAAAGAACAAAATAATTGAACAAATAAAATGGAAACAAATTCACAGAATAAAATGATTGTTGTCGGATGAAAGGCAGGGTTGGAGGCTGGGTAAATGGTAAAAAAAACAAGAAGTACAAATTGGTAGTTACAAAATAGTTATGGGGAAATACAGTACAGCATAGGAAAAATAATAATATTGTAATAATGTAGAGTGCTATTTGTAAATTATACAAATGTCTAAGCACTATGCTATCTACCTGAAACTAATGTAAAATAATAGTGAATGTCAATTATAATTGAAAATTTTAAGAAAACACAAATATTTTTTAAAATTTAAATTTTTAGCCCTAGAATTTTCCATAAATGATGTATCCTTGAACTTTAAAAAAAGAGATAATACTTAGAATATTATAATGATTACATTAAACAAGTAATAAGTTTGCTAGTATTATGAGTTTAAAGTCTTCTTAATTTCTCAAGGATATTTTTCCATTGGTTTTTAGAAAGAGTGGAAGGGAATGGGAGAGAGAGATAAACATTGGTATGTGAGAGAGACACATCTCCTGCACACACCCCAACTAGGGCTGAGAAACCTGTAACTCTCATGCCCTTGACCAGAATCAAACCCAGAACCCTTCAGTCCTCAGGCCAATCCTCTATTCAATGAGCCAAACTGGCTAGGACTCTTCTTCATTTCTAAATATCATATCCCTAAAGTGCTCTTACAACTATATTACACACACACATTACTATGGAGAAAAATTTCCCATAAGGGATACAAACATGTTTACCCTTATTTCCTTCTCAGTACAACATCTTATATACAGTGGTACCTCGAGATACGAGTTTAATTCGTTCCGTAACCTTGCTCATATATCCAGTTGCTCATATCTCAAAGCAAATTTCCCCATTGAAATCTATTGAAATGCCGTTAATCCGTTCCAGCCCCCAAAATGCCACCCCAGTTGTTCTTGTTACGTGTTTTTGAATAAGAAAAATGTATTTATAAATGACAAATATTGTATAAAAACATAATAAAAGAGAATGTAAAGGGATAAACTGGTTTTATAAAGTGTATTTACCTACTCATTACACTCTCAATGCTACATTTTATCCCTAAACTGAATGTAACTTAACTAATCTTCACTGAACTTAATTGCTACTGGTCTTTGCATTTTTGGCCGATTTAAAAAAAAAACACGTGTCCAATGAGGTTTGCCTCTTCCTCCCTTTCAGAATGTTTCTGAAATGGGTGAGGCAAGTTTCATTGAACAGCTCCGATGCACGACCGATGCAACTTTTTTGGGGTGTTTCTTTCCCACGAAGTGTGACACCCTCTCCCACAATCCTAAGATCTCCTTTATCTCACTTGTAGAGCTCTCCTCTACCTCTGGCTCCTCCTCGAAACCAATTTCTTGGAGAACCTCCACATGTTGCTGAGACTGCAACTCTTGTAACTCCTCCGTGGTGAGTTCCAGAGAGTTCTCCTCGACAAGCTCATTCACGTCTCTCTCATCCACCTCCAGGCCCATGGATTTTCCCAGAGACACTATCTCCTCCTCCACTGGCACCTCGGGTTCGAATCTTTCGTAGGTCCTTTAGGCTACAGCCTCAGGCCACAGCTTCTTCCATGCAGAGGTCAAAGTCCTCATTGTAACACCCAGCCAGACCTGATCAATAATTCTGAGGCATATCACGATGTTAAAGTGGTTCTTCCAGAACTCTCGAAGGGTGAGGTTTGTGTTCTCCGTCACCTCAAAGCAGTGCCGGAACATGTGGTTGATGTACAGCTTTTTAAAATTAGAAATCACCTCCTGATCCATGGGCTGCAGGATAGGAGTGGTGTTGGGAGGTAGGTAGACAACCTTTATAAACTTGAACTCTTCGAGGAGTTCATCTTCGAGGTTCGGTGGGTGAGCAGGAGCGTTGTCGAGGACGAGGAGGGCTTGCAGGATTAGGTTGTTTTCCTGTAGATCAGTGGTTCTCAACCTTCCTAAGGCCGGGACCCTTGCATACAGTTCCTCATGTGGTGGTGACCCCCAACCATGAAATTTTGCTACTGTTATGCATCGTGATGTAAATATCTGCATTTTCCAATGGTCTTAGGTGACCCCTGTGAAAGGGTCGTTCGACCCCAGAAGGGGTTGAGATTCACAGGTTGAGAACCGTTGCTGTAGATATTTCTTAACAGAAGGGCCGAAAACCAGGTTTACCCACTCCACAAAGAACTGCCTGTTGACCCATGCCTTCGGGTTTGCCCTCCACATAACTTGCAGTTTATCTTTTAAAATTTTATGTGACTTAAAGACTCCGGGGTTTTCCGAATGGTATACGAGCAGAGGCTTGATCTTGCAGTCGCCACTCTCATTGGCGCACAGTGTGAGAGTTAGCCTATCCTTCATGGGTTTGTGGCCTGGCATCGCCTTCTCCTCTACCGTTATAGAAGTCCTATTCGGCATCTTCTTCCAGAAAAGCCCTGTCTCGTCACAGTTGGAGACTTGCTGGGGGATATTTCCTTTGGCTTCTATTAGTTCGGAAAAAGTTTTGAGGTAATCCTCAGCTGCCTTCACATCCAAACTTGCTGCCTCACCATGCCTGATGATGGAGTGAATGCCGGACCTTTTCCTGAAGTTATCAAACCAGCCTCTACTGGCTTTAAATTAGTCTTTCAATGCTTTGTCTGTGGAAGTGCGCGGGGTCTGCTCCAGCAAATCACCGTAAATCGCTTGTGCCTTCTCGCATATGATGCCCTGTGTTAATATATCTCCTTTAAGCTGCTTCTCCATCACCCACACCATCAGTAGATTCTCCATCTTTTCATGGAGAGAGTTACGGAGCTTAGAAATTATTGTAACACCCTTAGCTGGCCTTATACCCTTTATCGACTCCTTCTGTTTAAGCACAGTGCATATCGTTGAAGTACTACACCCGTATTGCCTCGCCAAGTCAGCCACTCACACACCTTGCTCATATTTTTCTATGATTTCATGCTTTAATTCAATAGACATCATCCTCTTCTGAGCACTGACCTTCCAACTCGCTTTCTTCGGATCCATGGTTATAAAAATAAATGTGATAAAGTATGTAAATGCACAAATGATGCTTCGACAATGAGGTAAACAAGCACACTGACTGAGGCGTGGGAAACTATGAGATGCTCGAGTCGCGGTAAACCGGTGGGTCCTGTGCAGCCGGGCGATCTGCGTGATTACTCGTATCTCAAATGTTGCTCGTATTTCAAAGCCAAAATCGCTCGCTCGACTGCTCATATCTCAAAAATCTCGTATGTTAGGGTACTCGTATCTCGAGGTACCACTGTATAAACAAAGTCAGCAACTATTTATCCATTTGAATTTACATTTAGACTTTCCCCCAAAGCACTGGTATTATCATTCCCATTTTATAGATGAAGGAACAGTCATAAATAATTTAAGGCATCCTGGATTCCAAACCACCCTTGGCTCAGCCCTCCTGTAAGCAAAACTGCCCTTCCTAGAAGTCAGAGGGGACCCTCCTCCCCAGTTTGTTAGTAAGGCAGGTCATGACCTGGCCTCATAAAAGTCCAATGGTGCAGTAAGAAACAATACAGAAATAACTCAGTGGAGTGTTTATTAGTCTGGTCGAGCGCCCATAACATACAGGTGGATGGGTTAAACCATAGATAGTTTTTCCCCCACCGTTTTGGAGTCTACATGTCCAAGATCAAGGTGCCATCAGGGCTGGTTTGGTGAGGCCTCTCTCATGGCTTGTAGATGGTTTGACTTCTCCCCATACCTCACATGGCCTTTCTCTGTGTACATGGGGTGTGTGTGGGTGCCGGGAGTGAGGCAAGCTCATCAGAGGTTGCTCTGGTATTTCTTTTTCTTCTTATAAGGATGCCGGTCCTATTAGATTAGGGTCACACCTTTATGACCTTAAATATCTCCATGAAAGTCCTATCTCCAAATATGGTCACATTGGGCAGTAAGGCTTCAACATATGAATTTGGTGGGGAACGCAATTCAGTCTTTAAGAGTGTAATCATACTTTTGAAGCAGAGGCCCTTAGAACAACATGATTCTCCTCAGCTCAGTGGTTCTGGCTCCTCTTGATGGCATATTCCTCTTTCCTTGTGAGTTATATATACTCAGAACTTGGGTTCTCTGAGAAGTATAAGGGAGGTGTTTGGAAGAGTTGTCCCTTGCATTCTTGATCTTGTACATAATCTTCACTCCAATTATTGGCTGGTTGGTGAGTAAACCGAAGGAAAGCAAATGTTAAGAGAGTCCAAATCACCTTCTTTGCTGATTTTTAAAACTGGACTATCTCTTATGATAGCTCCTTGAAGAGGTTACATGATACAATGTAAAAAGCATTATTCCTGGAAACAAGTCATGGTTTCAAATCCTATAACAGCTTACCATGGCGCATAAGCTCCCTTATGACTAGGGCTTTGGCTCCCTGCACATGAAAGGTGTTCTATTGCAAGGCACAGAGGAGAGAAGTGGGAGAGGCCTGAGTGGAGAGGGAGGCCTGGAGAGAGAGAGAGCAGTGATTCAGTGGAGATTAGGATTCAGGTGGGGCTGACAGAGGAAACTAGGGGAGAAATGGGGGTTACAAAGAGGTCTGAGAGAATCTAAAGGATCAGGTAGAGTGTGCTTTGTAAAATGATGGCAGCATAGAAGGAGTAGGAGAAGAAGAGGAATCTAGAGACACAGTTGGTTATGCTGGCTGGTGATGTGCCTCTGCAGTAGGCCTGGGCAATGTTTTATGACCACATGGGTAGGAGCAGGCCAATTCAGACCTGTGGAAAGATGATACAGGTCTCAGCAGAAGGCAGAAGTTCCTTCACATGGGATTCATGAGGCTTGGATGCCAGCTGGGAAGAAGGAGATGGAAATACAGTAAATGTATCTCATTATCCAAAGCAGGAAGGAATGAAACATTTTAGAAGTCACTAAAAGGCAGATTTTATGTTAATCTATAATAATAAAAGTGTTATGTACTAATTACACTGGACAGCCAAACAGCCTTCTGGACATCATTTCTGAAGTCTTTCCAGACGAAGCCGCGGTGGCAGAGGCCAATACAGAGGTGGTTAGAGGCAATCAGGCAGGCAGGCAAGCAGTTAGGGGTGATAAGGCAGGCAGGCAGAGGCAATTAGAGGTGATCAAGCAGGCAGGTGAGCAGTTAGGGGTTATTAGGCAGGCAGAGGCAGTTAGGGGCAATCAGGCAGGCAGGAAAGCACTTATGGGTGATCAGGCAGGCAGGCGAGTGATTGGGGGCAATCTGGCAGGCAGGCAGGCAGGCAGAGCGGTTAGGGGTAATCAGGAAGGAAGGCAAAGGGGTTAGGGGCAATTAGACAGGCAGGTAAGTGGTTAGGGGTGATCAGGCAGGCAGGCAGGTCAAGAGCCAGCAGTCCCGGATTATGAGAGGAATGTCCAACTGCCTCAGGGATTGGACTTAAACTGGCAGTTCCACATTCCCCAAGGGGTCCTGGATTGTGAGAGGGTGTAGGCTGAGCTGAGGGATCCCCCATCCTGTGCCTGAATTGTGTGCACTGGGCCTCTAGTTTTTAATAAAATATTTGATTAACCAATTGCTGTCTGAGTAACTTGATTTTTTATGTTCAAGATAGATATTACCTTGGCATACAGTAAGGTACACAAGCTCAGGCCTGCTCCAGCTGTGCATGTCTGCATTATGTCATCAATTACTTGATTTCTCATCAAGTTCTTTGCATGCTGAGTAAAATTTCTCATAACCCTCCAGTCAGACACTCTCTCCAAAGATCAGGTTACCTGCTAGTGCATCTTTTGTTATAAGCTCGAGTTGCTACCAGGAATTTGGGATAAACTTGATCAGGGAACAATGTAATCACTATCACTTACTGAGTGCTTAGATCAAAACAGATCTCATGGAACACTAAAATATTATTTGTGTTTTCACTCCCATTCTTTCATGAGTTTTCACAGGCTACTTGATGTATGGAGTCACAACAGTCTGAACACAGAATAGGTTTGCAAAATGAAAAACACTGTCACTCTTCTAACTATTTTAAAGTTTGAAAACAATTATTTTTCATAAATACAAATTTTTAAAATTTGCATGTCATAGCTTATTGTTATTTTCTAACATAAATACTTTAATTAGAAGTTTAATTGAAAAATAAATTTTAGTTTTTAATGTGGTAGATATTGATTGATAGAATCCATATAAACAAAAGGTCTTTGAGTCTTCAATAATTTCTAAGAGTATAAAGGGGACACAAGACCAAAATAACTGTAAATTGTGTGACATCATGTTCTTATGTACCATTTTGGTACATTCTCTTTATTCTCCAGAACAGATCTGTAAGATAAAGCCTTTGATCTCCAGCTTCCAGAAGACAAAAAAGAGGCTCAGAGCAAACCCATACCTCTCATAAGAGACAGATCTAGGGCTGCACATACTTACTTTTGCTGCTATATCTACTTTCTGCACTGCCTTCTCACATCTACTGAGGCAAAAGGAAATTTGTGTAAGAAAAAGAAACTACAGGAATTAGTAATTTTGCAAGAGTCAAACTTCACTCCCCAATATTTTCTGAAAAATATTCTCTGCGCGACATATTCTCAAGGAAACCAATTTAGTTCAAAAAAAACATTTATCCTTCTCTACCTTAGCCCTAGGCATCTATCCTGGGTGTCTTGGTTCTGTTGGGCAGGAGCCTTGGAAAGAAAGATCAGGCCAACATGCATGCACAGCGCCCTCTGCTGGCCTCTCTCTGCTCCAGCACTTCATGGTTGACTGGTGGTCTGAGAGGTGGCTCCCCTTTCTGGGAGGGCCCACAGAGACCACTGAAATCTTACAAAGGTGGAAAATTCTTTCAAGGACAACCAGTCTTTTATTTATTTATTTGTTTGTTTGTTTATTTATTTATTTATTTATTAACTTACTTACTTACTTACTTATTTTTATAAATCTTTATTGTTCAGATTATTACAATTGTTCCTCTTTTTTCTCCCCATAGCTCTTCTCCACCCTGCTCCCACCCCACCCCTTTCCCTTACCTCCCCTCCCATTATCCTCATCCATAGGTGCATGATTTTTGTCCAGTTTCTCCCTGCACTCCCTTCACCCCTTTCCCCCTGAGAATTGTCCATCCACTCCCTTTCTATGCCCCTGATTCTATTATATTCACCAGTTTATTCTGTTTATCAAATTTTTAATTCACTTAACTTTTAGATTCACTTGTTGATAGATATGTATTTGTTGTTCATAATTTTTATCTTTACCTTTTTCTTCTACTTCCTTTTCTTAGAGTACCTTTCAGCATTTCATATAATACTGGTTTGGTGTTGATGAACTCCTTTAGCTTTTTCTTATCTGTGAAGCTCTTTATATGCCCTTCAATTCTGAATTATAGTTTTGCTGGATAGAGTATTCTTGGTTGTAGGTTCTTGCTATTCATCACTGTCAATATTTCTTGCCACTCCTGTCTGGCCTGCATAGTTTCTGTTGAGAAATCAGCTGACAATCATATGGGTGCCCCTGTAGGTAATTAACTTTTTCTCTTGTTGCTTTCAAAATTCTCTTTGTCTTTGCTCTTGATATTTTGATTATGCTGTGTCTTGATGTGGTCCTCTTTAGATTCCTTTTGTTTGGGGTTCTGTGTGCTTCCTGGACTTGTAAGTCTATTTCTTTCACCAGGTGGGGGAAGTTTTCAGGCATTAGTTCTTCAAATAGGTTTTCAGTATCTTGCTCTCTCTCTCTTCTTCTGGCACCCCTATAATTCTGATGTTGGTATGATTGAAGTTGTCCCAGAGGCTCCTTACACTATCTTCACATTTTTGGATTCTATTTTTGTTTGTTTTTTTTTTTGCTTTTCCAGTGGAGTGCTTTTTGCTTCTTTGTATTTCAAATCTTTAACTTGATTCTTGCATTCCTCTATTCTGCTATTAGGTCTCTGTAAAATATTTTTTATTTCAGTCAGTGTATGTTTAATTTCTAGTTGGTCCGTTTTCATCTCCTCAGGCCTTGCTAAATTTATCCATCTTTTCTAGGAAATTCTTTTTTTCTTTTTAATATATTTTATTGATTTTTTACAGAGATTAAGGGAGAGGGATAGAGATTTAAAAACATCAATGAGAGACATCGATCAGCCACCTCCTGCACGCCCCCTGCTGGAAATGTGCCTGCAACCAAGGTACATGCCCCTGACCAGAATTTAACCCGGGACCTTTCAGTTCGCAGGCCGACACTCTATCCACTGAGCCAAACTGGTTTCAGCTTTTCTAGGAAATTCTTGAAAAATCTTATAACTGTGGTTTTGAACTCTATATCCAGTCATTTGTTTTCCTCTGTTTCTTTCATTTTTGACCTTTTTTTTTGTCTCCATATATTTCGCTGCTTCCCTGGGTTGGTAGAATAGCTTTATGCGCTAGTTGTCCTATATGGCCGAATAGCTCTGCCTCCCCAGTTATCTGAGGTGGACACTCTTGGTGCACCCCTTTGTGAACTGTATGTATAATCTTGTAGTTAATTCTTGATCGTTGTTGGTATCACTGTGGGGAATTGACCTCCAAGCCAATTGGTTGTGAGAATCAGCTGTGTCAATGCTGGGAGAATTTCTGTGTTGGTCTCTGTCCGCTTTAAGACTGTAAAAGCCTCTGTGCTCAGCTTAGATGGGGTGGAGTTTCAGGGGGTGGGCAGGCAGCCTTGGCTTCCCATCAGCTCCTGGTCTCAGTGTCCCTTGGTAATCGCTGTAGCCCTATCTGTGCGCACCTCCAGATCTCTGCCTTTCCTGCTCCCCTGAGTTTCTGTGCACTCCTGGGACCCATATGAGTCTGAGTCTCCAGGGTTTCGCACAAAACTGGGGTTCAGTGCAGTCCGATCTGGATTTCAGTGCAGTTGGGAGCTTCTGTTTTCCTCCCACTAGAGAAAGTCAGCCACATAATCAGCAGTCAGCCCTCTGTGTGTGCACTTTCGCACACACCTCCCGACCTCTGTCTTTTGCGGCTCCCCTAAGTTTCCCTGCACTCCTCCCTTTTCACAACTGTCCAGACTCACCGGTATGAGACTTGCCCAGAACTGGGGTTCAGTGCAGTCAGAAGTGGTGTTCAATGCAGTTGAGAGTTTCCATCTCCCTCCCACTAGAGGAAGCCAGCCAGGCACTCCGCCCCATCCTCTCCACATGTGCGTTTCTGTACCTCAGCTTTTTGCAGCTCCTCTGAGCTCTGTGAATCCCTCTCTTTCCTTTTAGTTGTAGAATTTCCACTCAGCCAGCTTTCCTGTGGTTCTGGATGATGTCTGTTCTGTCTTTTAGTTGTAGTTTTGAAATTGTTTTGCAAGGCAGCAGTTTAGGTGTTCACCTATGCTGCCATCTTGGTTTCTTGACAACCAGTCTTTTATATGAATACATCGTGGGGCAAAAGTAGGCTTACAATTATGATTATGCAAAACACTTTATTCTTGAATTATTATTTATTAATTATTATATTATTTTCTATTTGAACAACTGTAAACCTACTTCAACAGTGAATCCTCCCTTTGGATCTCTCCTGGTATGCAGGCTCATTTTTCTGCATCGTTTTCCACACCCAGAGCTCAGAACTCAGAGAATTGCTATCCTCTACTCTTGTCACTTGAGGAGGAAGCCTGGCCTGGGCTTTGGATTCACACAAACTTGGATTTGAATTGCAGCTTCTCAGGCTATAGCTCAGCAAGTAATTTAGCCATGTAGATTCTTTTCTTCTAATTTAAAATGAAACTGTTAGTATTTACTTTGTAGAGTTATTGTAAGCATGAAGTGAGACAATACAGAAGTACTTGGCACAGAGCTGAACAATGCTAATTTCCTTCCCCCTTAGCTCTGGGCTACGAGAGGAGCCATCGCACTGCAAAAGCAGACATTGTCACTGAGGGCGACTTCCAGCTGCATGAATCCTGACCACACCCTGGTCTCCTTCTGGTCTTTGGTCATGGATTTAGCTCCCTCCACAGGCAGGCATTTGTATGACGCTCAGGACATAAAGTTGAAATAAGTTAGAGTCTCTTCTCTCAGAGGCAGTGGTTCCCAACTTCTTCAAGAACATTGCTCACATAATTCTTCTCTTAAAAGACTTTTAAAAGAGAGTTTATTTTAAAAAGCCGTTTTAGGTTCACACAAAATTGAGCCACCTACTTTCTTCCTCCAGATATGCATAGCCTCCCACACTGTTAACATTTCCTACCAGAATGGTTCATGTGTTACAATTGATGAGCCTACAATGACACATCATTATCTCCTCGCCCTCCCTCCCCCCAGTCCACAGTTTACCTTAGGATTCACTGTTGGTGTTGTATGTTCTATGGATTTGGGACAAATGTATATATTCTAAGTGCGTGTGCTATTATGCCAAACCGGAAGCAAGGGTCAGAGTGAGACATTTGAAGCTGTTACTTCACTGGCTTTGAAGATGCAGAAGGGGACCATGAGCCAGGAAGGTATGTGACTTCTAAGAGCTAGAAAAGGGGAGGAAATAGATTCTTCCCTAAGGTCTCTAAAAGTAACACAGTCCTGATAACACTTTGATTATAGTCCAGTGAGATCCGTATCAAACTTCTGATGTACAGACCAAAAGAGAACAAAAAGGTATTTGAAGCCACTAGGTTTGAGGTAATTTGCTATAGCAGCGATAGGAAATGAACACTCAGAGGAGAAGTATGTGCCTCTGGTGATCATAGCACTCCCAATTGGCTGCAATGTGAGAAGCAGGAGTCCCACTGGTGGGGCCTTCAGGGCAGAGCTTCATTATCATTTGTACCATTCTTTACATACACTTGGATTTATTTGTATTTTTATTTCTTGCATTTCAGCAATTTTAAAAATAATGCACCTATAGTATTAAAATTATTGTTGTTCTTATGTAAGGGGTTATTTATCACAGTATCATATTTGAAGTGATTATTCTTATTCATCAAATTAAATTTAATTAATTTTTGATAGCTGCTAATTATATCCAATTCACCAATAGCTTCATAAAAATAACCTTTATTTTTCCTTTTGCATTTATTGGCATCCTAACCTGCTCTGCATGCAAGGCCCTCTTGAAAAATTCTGTGGAGAGAAGAGAATTTTCTAGGAAAACACAGCCCAAAAATTTATGGCAAGCTGATGAACACTGAGAATACTGTTTTAGCTGAAGGAGGGAGTGAAAGACAGAAGGCATACTGTGAAGAAGACAGTACCTGTTAGGAGGAGCGGGGCTACCAGACTCCAGAGCAGATACAGGAGCCACCAGCAGCTGCCCAGACAACTTCAAAGAGCATTCTACTCTGCCAAGCCTATTTCTGAACTTACTTGCCTGAGAAACCTTGTGAATAGCTTTTTCATAGTTGTTATCCAGCCACCACAGAGGAAGCCACGTCTGTGTAATGCTTGCATACAAGTTCTGGAAAATTCAGATCCCCTGTTCAGGGGCATGCTGCCTTCAGGCCCTAGTGTGACCTCAGGCTCCATCTGGGTGTTTGGTGACCCAACTCAGTGTCATGTTTTGTTTGTGTGAATCCACATGTACAGCACCATTTATTCCCAGATTGGCCTGAGGTTAATACTACAAAGTACTTCAAAATAAAGGGCAGGCCTCTTGCTGAATTTATGTGAGGCATAATTAAACTAATGTCATCATACAACATATTATTACACATATCTATAAAATGGGTGTCTATTTACACATATACACATTAGTAGAGATACAGCATTAAGGTGAAATTTCTTTACAACCCCAGCAAGATTCTGCCATCTACATTCGATAACCTGTAATTAGTACTTTGGTAAATACTGTTATAATTCTAAACTAATGATACTTCTGTATAACCCTCCACTTTCAAATATCCATCACAATTGCAGATTGACAGACTTTTCCATGTTACATGTCCTTTCACATTGTATCTCACTTGATACAATGGTCTGGTTTTAAAGTGAAGGATATGAAGCTAAGAGGGTAAAGGGTATGCCTAAAATTACAAAGCCACCAAATGGTGGAGCTGAAGTCAGCAAATAACAGTTGCTATTTGTCCTGTATGATAACACATTTGGGGAACTCAAAAATATTGAGGAGTTGTTATGGTCATAAAAAGAATAATTATCATTGATTCAGCATATACTGTGTGCCAGGCACTGTGTTGGGCACTTCCATGTACTTCTCAAGTAATTTTTCTGTTTATTCTAGAGGTAAGCAGCATAACTTTCACTTTGCAGATGAGGAATCTGAGATTCAGAGAGACAAACCAGCAAGCCCCAGGCCACACAGCTCACATTTTGCAGAGCCAGGTTTGAAATCAGTTCTGACTCAACAAAATTGGAACTCTTCCCTTTGTACTATGCTGCTTATTTACAATGTACATCAATGCTGCTACCTTTGCACCAGTATTTGAATTTTGCAACATCTCTTGTCCCTTGTTTATATGAAAATTCCACACCACAGGAAATAGGTGGGAGGTAGAGTCTAAGGCCAATGGTCAGCCCCCAACCCCTTAATGTCTCTGAAAATCACACCACAGAGTTGGTCAGCCCAAAGCTGCAGGTGGCACAGTTTCAACTGTCTGGGAGCACCAACAGGCTCTTTTGGGAAGTGCTGCATCTGGATCACAGCAGAAAAATCCTGAGTTCCCAAGACAAAACCCCTGAGTCTGAGTGTTCCTACTCTTTAAGAGTTTTGTGGCCTTGGTAACTTCCCCAGTCTCTCAAGGACTCTGCTACCTTTCTAGGAAAGCAGTTATTAAATTAGATAAGGCAGGGTGTCTTACATATTTTCCTGCAGCAATTCACCCTTCTCTGAGCCACCACTTAGAGTAACACATTGATTACTACCAGGCATGCACTTAAGAAGAAGCTTCCTCATACTGCTTCTAAACCTTAAGCATCATTTCCTGCTGCAGGAGTTTCCAAACCTCTTCATCAAGAAGCTACCTTACATGGCAAGATGGTTGTTTGTGTTAAGAAGTAACTCTGCTAATCATGGGACAGCTCCTGTTCTACAGGCTGTAATTGCAGGTTTCCAGGAACCAGCTACAAGAGGTGGGCAGAGCCCAGCTTCAGAGTCTCCCAGCTGTGATGTCTGCCAAGATGACTTCACCTTTCTAACCTTGTATTTTTGTTTATATAATAAAGTTAACAATGTCCATCTTTCAGGACACCTGTAAGGATTGCAGATCATGTTAATAAAATGCTTAACAATAAGGTCTTAGAGACAGATATTTAGTAAACCTTCTCCTGTTTCCCCTTCTACCCTTTCTCCTCATGCCCACGTTCAGAGGTATGCATTTGTAATGACACAAAGGCAAAAAGTGCAAGAAAAAAAGCTCTGGAGTGGCTCCTTACCAGGCTCTGTCCACACTGGAAGGATCCCCTGGATCCACCTTGTTCAGATATTCCAGTCAGATGTGTTCTTCAATTTGAGACTTTAAAAAGATTTGGTAAAGATGGCTGAACCTACTGTTCTCATGAGAACAGTAATTCAAACAGTACTGTGTGGTGACCCCTGCTGAATTCTGTCATCCAACTTCTGTCTATCTTCACTTACGACATGTGTGTTGGGGCAGGTGTGGGGGGAGAGGGGGTATTGACCTCATGTGGTGAGAGGCCCACACGGTATCTTTACCACATCCCAGGAGAACTCCTGAGTCTTATTTTCCTTCATTGTCTCTACTGAAGTGTCCATTTCCTGCTTCAGATGGTAATACTGACTTCTTAGCCTTTATTTATACAGCTGCTGAAACTGGAGTTATTAAGCCCTGCATCTTTGTTAAATTCATTTCTGCAACAGACTTTGCCTCCTCACCAATGCTCTGTGAATGCTGGTTACTGCTTCTTAGTCTGAATGGATGTGGACCCTATTTGGCAAAACCATAGCATTTCCTGAGAATAGTGTTTAAATAATCCCTGGGAAACAGCTGTTCACTGGCATGTCATATCATATTCAATTTCCATGGTTTCATTATACTCTGCATGATTTTTAACTCAAGATTAAGAAAGAGAATATCAAACCTGTTTAAAGAAATGATGGCAGAAAATTTTCCTAACCTAGTAAAGAAAAAAGTCATTCAAATTCTTGAAACCAGAAATTTCCAATTAAGATGAACCCCAAAATACCCACATAATAATTAAAATGGCAAACATTAAATACAAAAAAAAGAATATTTTTAAAATATATTTTTATTTCTTTCAGAGAGGAAGGGAAAGGGAGAGAGAGATAGAAACATCAGTGATGAGAATCATTGATCATCCTCCTCTACACTCCCCACTGAGGATCAAGCCCACAAATGGGTCATGTGCCCTTGACTGGAATCGAACCCAGGACTTTTTAGTCTGTAGGCTGATGCTCCATCCACTGAGACAAACTGGCTAGGGCAACAAATAAAGAATCTTAAAGGTTGCAAGAAAGATACAGAAAGTTACCTTCATGGGAGCTCCCATTAGACTATCAGCTGTCTTCCCAATAGAAAGACTTCAGGCCAGAGGGAATGGCATGAAGCATACAAAGTAATAAAAACCAAGGGACTGAACCCAAGACTACTCTATAAATGGATGAATACAACAAGAGGACATAACTCTGGTAAACATATATGTACCCAATATAGGAGCATTCAAATATATTAAAAACTTCTGGATGATTTTAAAGGAGAAATTGACAGCAATACAATTATAGTAGGGGACTTGAACACTCCACTGACATCATTTGATAGATATTCTAGACAAAAAAATCAATAAAGAAACTGACTCTTAAAGACATACTAAGTCAGATGGATTTAATTGACATTTTTACAACATTTCACCCAAAGCTACAGAATATATGTTCTTCCAAGTGCATTTTCAAAGATAGACTACATGTTAGGACACAAACTAAGTCTCTATAAGTTCAAGAATATTGAAATCATTTCAAGCATCTTCTCTGATGGCATGAAATTAGAAATCAACTACAATAAAAACACTCAAAAACATTCAAACACATGGAGGTTAATTAGCATGCTATTAAACAGTGAATGAGTTACCAGAGAGATCAAAGAAGAAATCAAAAACATCCTAGAAACAAAGGAAAATGAAGACACACAACCCCACATCTTTGGGAAACAGTGAAAGCAGTCCTGAGAAGGAAGTTTATAACATTACAGAAGTGCCTCAAAAAACAAGAAAAAAAATTTTTAAATATATTTTATTGAGTTTTTACAGAGAGGGAGAGGGATAGAGAGTTAGAAACATCAATTATCTGCCTCCTGCATGCCCCCTACTGGGGATGAGCCTACAACCAAGGTACATGCCCTTGACTGCAATAGAACCTGAGATCTTTCAGTGTGCAGGCTGATGCTCTATCCACTGAGCCAAACCAGTTTTGGCAAGAAAAATTTTTAATAAGTTATCTAACTCTACAACTTAAGGAGTTAGAAAAAGAACAATAAGAAAAGCCCAAAGTACAAGGCAAGAAATAAAGACCAGAATGGAAATAAATGACAGAAACTATAAAAACAATACAAAAGACCAATAAACCAAGAGCTGGTTCTTTGAAAAGATAAACAAGATAGATGAACCTCTAGCCAGACTCATCAAAAATCAGAGAGGACCCAAATAAACAAAATCAAAAATGAAAGAGGTGAAGTAACATGACTCATTATAAATAAATAAATAAATAAATAAGCTGGGTAATGTGTATGAAATGCCTAGAAAAAATATAATCTCCTAAAACTGAGTCAGGAAGAATCAGAAACCTGAATAGGCCAATAACAACTGATGAAATAGAAGCAGTAATAATAATAATAAACTTTCAGCAAAGAAAAGCCCTGGTCTGGATGGCTTCACAGGGGAGTTTTACCAACCATTCAAAGAAGAAATAACATCTATCTTTCTCAAACTATTCTGCAGCATTCAAGAGAAGAAACACTTCCAAGATCTTTAT
>PVJN01004154.1:60111-93127 GCA_004026805.1 Lasiurus borealis | reverse complement strand
ACCGGTTTGGCTCAGTGGATAGAGTGTTGGCCTGCGGACTGAAAGGTCCTAGGTTCGATTTCGGTCAAGGGCACGTACCTTAGTTGCGAGCACATCTCCAGTAGGGGGCGTGCAGGAGGGGGCTGATCTATGTCTCTCTCTCATTGATGTTTCTAACTTTCTATCCCTCTCTCTTCCTCTCTGTGAATAATCAATAAAATATATTTTAAAAATTTACATAGAAAGAAAATGGAATATACCACATAAAGTTGCATTAAGGTGTTATTATTATTATTATTATTATTATTTTAAATATATTTTATTGATTTCAGAGAAGAAGGGAAAGGAGAGAGAGAGAAACATCAGTGATGAGAGAGAATCATAGATCAGCTGCCTCCTGCACACGCCTTACCGGGGATGGAGTCCACAACCCAGGTGTGTGCCCTGACCAGGACTTGAACCATGCCCTCCGGTTCATAGAGCCACGCGGGCATTTTTTGCTCTCCCAGTGCCACCTATGGTTGAGAAGTCGCCATTCAGGACCAGGCAGTCATTGCCCAACGTTCTTGTTCTTTGCAAACTATAGACACAAGATGCACGCGCTGAGTCTCCACTAGTTTTCATTTGTAGCTTCATCCCCTTTTGAACACACTCATGAACGTGTCAATGTAAAGGCACCCAACTCTTTCTGAAAAATAGGACACTTTTATTTCTGTTATTTCATTAGGCATATGATATTATTGAGTGTTCTGCAGTTGAATTTGTGATTTTCCATTAATCTGCAATTGTAAAATTAATATATTTTAATTTGTGTTACACAAAGATTTAAAAATACCATAGTATTATAACCTGAAGATAGGTTACACTTTATAATACTGCCCTCTTCAATCTTGCTTCCTAGAGATAAACAAACAGGCTCCTTTTGAGGTTGGTTTTGTAATCCTCACGGGAGGAGGTGTTTTTATTGATTTCTGTTGGGATTTATTTATCTTCTTTGAAACTTTGTAACCTTAAATGGAGGTCAAGACAGGCCAGGGCCGCAGAAGCTTGGCTTTCTCCATTGTTGAGGGCAACTCTAGCCTCCTGCTCTCTCATTAAACATTTACTGAAGAGCCACAATTCATTTAATAACTGACATACATGAGGTTTTGGTTTTATGGCTTTCATCTTTGTAAACAATGTCTTTACTTCCCCTATGCCAAGTGCATCTTCCCTTAAATTCCCTACTTTTACTTACTAATATTTAATTCAGTACTTAGTATCTTTTGTGATTCCAATACCCTATTGGACAGTTTCCTTCCTTTTTTTTTGATTCTAATATCCTATTGGCCAGTTTCCTTCCTCTTTTGTGACTCTAATATCCTATTGGACAGGTTCCTTCCTCTGCAACTCCGCACTGTCTTTGCTTTCTTGTCCTTTGTGGGGGGTGGGGGGGGTGAGAAGACTTAAAATTGAGGAGAAAGCGTGGTCTGGTCTTTCTCCTCCTAGCCCCAAGCCTCTGCTCTAGACCCTCTGGGAATGGGACCAGGAGGAGGGCTAGTGGAGACAGGGAATTTTCTTAGGAATGTGGGCTGCTAACTCCCGTGGTGGGCCCAGTCCCAGGCTCATGGTGATCTGTTTCTGTCAGCTTCTCTCCATCGGTGTGGCCTCCACTGGGGTGTGGTCTCTGAGCTCCCACATGTGTGATTTCACCAGGTGGATTTAGCTTCACTTGCGTTCCAAGATGGTCTCCAGAAACACCTGAGGGAGAACAACCATGTCCCTTTCGGCCCAACCAGCCTTCAGTCCTACAGATAGGTCTGCCCTCCTGGCACTCACCCCTCTTACTCCTGCTCCAGGCTCCTTTTGTGGTTGGTTTTGTAATCCTCACGGGAGGAGGTGTTTTTATTGATTTCTGTTGGGATTTATTTATCTTCTGTAATTGAAACTTTGTAGCCTTAAGCGGAGGTCAAGACAGGCCAGGGCCCCAGAAGCTTGGCTTCCTCCATTGCCGAGGGCAACCCTAGCCTCCTGCTCTCTCCAGCTCCATGGCTGCCGCCATTTTGGTTGGGATTTATTTGTCTTCTATAATTGAAACTTTGTAGCATGGAATGGATGCCTGGGCCCGCCAGGGTGTGTGGAAAACTTGTCTTCCTTCATCGCCAGTGAAATCCAAACCTTCCTTCTGCTCTCTCCATGATTGTAGCCATCTTGGTTGGGGTTAATTTGCATACTCGCTCCTGATTAGCTTGTGAGCACGGCTTGTGGGTGTAGCAGAGTGATGGTTAATTTGCATATTGTTCTTGTATTATATAGGATTATATGTTTTCTTCCTTCATCCACTGTCATTTATTCCTTAGGATGTGTTTGGTCATATGAATGCTCTTTACTATTTCATTTACTAGAAGCTCTAATTTTTCTTCTGGCCAATTAGTTTCCATAGAGATGACTTCATGAGGAAGATTGAGTTCAATTTCCCAATACATTTGGTTTTTCAGTTTCAATGTTATCATAGGTTTTATGAACCTCAAAGTTATTCTGTCTACAATTTCAATATTATACCATATTCCAGTATGATTTAATGTAAACTTGGTGTTATTACAGTAAGATCGCTTAGAATAACAGACTAATTTTTAACCCTTCCCGGTAAAATCTCCTCTTTCCCATACACTATATATTGTTATTGGTTGGAGTAGTACCATAGGCCAGGACTGGGTGAATTCAGTGTTTCATATAGACTGGGAGCATAACTGTTCACCTTTCTGACTTCCACAATCACACAGTGAGATGGGTTCCCAATGTGTATTATGTTTAAATATGGCCCATCTACGTCCCATTGGAAGTATTATGGTGTTACTGAGGATGGGCCCTATGCTGGCCAGTTGAACTACTGGGAATTTAAGTTTAGGATTTAACCAAGGCACCTGGGCTTTTAAAATACAACATCATAGATCGAGTTTCCCGTCCAAAATTTTCCAAATTCCTGGGGAACCATATGAGTCTCATAAGTATGTGGCCTGGGCTTCCGCAGCCATATAGCTGGCCATTGTGTCATAGCCACTTCCGAGTCCTTGCATCAGCATAGACCACAGGCCCTGTTGAGTTGGGGCACAGGCACCTTCCCATGGTTGGTTTTGTGCATGAAGTTTTATTGTCCGTCCAGTCCGTTCTACCCATGAAATGAAAGCTTTATAGCAGTGGTTCTCAACCTGTGGATCGCGACCCCTTTGGGGGTGGAACACCACTTTCACAGAGGTCGCCTAAGACCATTGGAAAACACAGATACGATTCATCACAGTTGCAAAATTACAGTTATGAAGTAGCAACAAAAATAATTTCATGGTTGGGGGTCACCACAACATGAGGAGCTGTCTTAAAGGGTCGCGGCCTTAGGAAGGTTGAGAACCACTGCTTCATAGTCTTTCCATGCTGCTTCCCACCCTTTTCCTTCTTCCGGAAACAGCACTCCCTCTATGTGACCTACTTGAGATAAAGTGTTCTAATGAATGGTGTTCTTCATTAGCTGCGGTTCAGCTTGTCCCAGGTTACCAAGGCCAGCCCCTGCTCCTCCCAGGATCCCCCTTTTGCTTCTTTTGGGGGGTCAGTGTTATCGGACCCACCAGGAATGTTGTTGCGGTTTTCTGTTTTAATAATTTAAGTATTTTAAGTTTATTACTTAAACTCATCATAGTTATAGTTACCAGCTTGTTTTATATTCGTTAGATGCCAGTTTCTTGAGCTACAGAATTGCGCAGTTTATCTGCCCATCCTCAGTGACTAATAAAAAGTTTGATCCATGACCATTTGAACGGATTTCTGAAGTGAGTGAACGAATGGCCTTCTAGCTCTTTATTTCCCACTAGTCAACCTTTTTTATGATTTCAGTTCAAGTGCTGAAATACTTTATATTGGCCTTCAAAACTCTCAAGTTATCATTTTTTTAGCAGTTGGTTTAGAAAATAAACGCGTAATTAAACACGGTTCTAGTTGTGTAGAAATGGTTAAATGGTAATGCCAAACTCCTCAGAGTATTTTATGGGCTAGTGTGGAAATTTAATTTGCTTTTAGAGGTGTATTCTTTAAATTTTTCTAAAGTCATTGATTAATAATCACCAGAAACAATATTTATTTGGAATAAATAATAGGAATAGTTGCTATTTATCCAGAATGTGATCCGACTGAGCCGCTGAGAAGAATTTTGAGGAGGCAGATACGTTTTTGAGTTAATTTACAAAACATAATAAGTTCTGCGGAGAATCAATGCTCTGGATGGTTTGACACATACTTTAATTGATGAGTTCTTTTGGTATTAGTTTAAAACTTAATCCTTAAACTAAAATTATTTTTGCATTTAATGATAAGCTTACATAGAGTTGTTTTGAATAGCATATATTAAATGTTACTTTTTAAGGCATTTTGGAGGTATAAAATGTGCCTATAAAAAGTAATTGGCTGAAACTGGTTTGGCTCAGTAGCCTGTGCACTGAAAGGTCGCAGGTTCAATTCTGGTCAAGGGCATGTACCTTGGTTGCGGGCACATCCCCAGTAGGGGGTGTGCAGGAGGCAGCTGATCGATGTCTCTCTCTCATTGATGTTTCTAACTCTCTATCCTTCTCCCTTCCTCTCTGTAAAAAATCAACAAAATATATATATTTTTAAAAGGTAATTGATTAAAAGAGCAGTTGGAATTAAAGCTATAGGAATTGTAAGACCAACATATTGCCTTGCAGACAGACAGGCAGACCTCTCAGTATCCTTTATTATTTTGCACAAATTACTTATGCATCTAAAACTGAGCTTTTTAATATCTAAAACTCGGGAAACATACTATCTTAGTATGTAGTTGTGCCAATGAGATTATGACTTTAAAAATTTAATATTTACCTACATTTAGTAAATACTGTGACTAGGGTTAGAGTTCACATCACTCACCGAAACCTCTGGAACAAAGGAAGAAACGGTATTCCCACTCACACCTCAAATATCCCGCTGACTGGGCAGTGGAGCTCGGGGGACACAGGGGTCCCCATCACAGGGCCCTGCTGCCTGTCCAGTCTCTCAAGCATCTGACCTCTGACACTTGGGCTCTGATATCTAAGGCTTGGGCACAAGTGAAAATGTCTCCTTTTTGCCCCCTCCCCCACTCCTTTAGATGAAAAGGGAGAAATTACCAAGACGTTTCAGAAAGGTTTTCCTGAGAAAATAAAGGAAAGAAAAGAGAGCTAGTTCAAACATTCTAAAACAAAACTTTATCCCGCAATGCTTTGTAAATCTTAATGAGAAAAGGACTCATACTATTCACAAATCCTAGTTCCATTCATTCTCTTTCTGTAGCCTGTCTCAGGGTCTTTGTCCAGAAACTGTTATGTTCAGTGTGTGAATGATTATTCCCATTCATCTCATCTTCACCGTACGGGTTCTCCTGGAGCAAGCCAATATATGAGTTAATTAGACTGCTATTTTGAAGATGTTGCGGGCCATAGTATATCTGTTACTCTTTAACTCATGTACAGAAGCTTTCATGAACTGTCCTAGATAGAAATTCCAGAACAGAACCTTTCACCAATTAGCATGTAAATATTAACACATAAATGATGTGTTGGTGACTATGTATGAAAATACCACTGGTGAATGATGTTGAGAATGAACAAGGGTTTGTACCCTGAATGTGCAAGTTCACTACTATATCACCGTATCCTTTCTACTGATTACAATTCCTATCACTTCTAAATCTGTATGGAAGTCTGTACCGTAGCAAAAGATAATTCATAATTTACATTGAGAGTTTTATATAACAACACATCCTCTTCCCCATCCAATTTCAACAAAAGAGAGGAGTCATAATTACTTGTTGTCATGTAATGAGTGTATGAGAAAGTATATGAAAAATGGGCCTTTTAAATATGCCATTCCTGGTGAAATTTTCTCTCAGGGGAAAAAAATTATATTTGCAAAGCAGAGCTCGAGATAGAAAATTAATAACCCCAATAAATACAGTTAAGATAATGAATCAGGTGTAATAAACCTATGTTCCCAACCATCCCTCAAGAAATGATTAGTAGAATAAATATCATATAATTTATTGTGCCTACTAACGTGGGAGAAAATTTAAAACTAATTTTAAATGAAATGTTGGTAGGTATTTTGAAGGAGATTAAAAAGAAAGGTATCCTATAATGAAAGCAAAATATTTCCTTTAATCGTATTTGCATAAAATTTAAATATTCTGAAAAACTGTCGCATTAATATGCAATTACTTTGAAAATCGTCTATACCGGAGTGCTGATGGATTTGCAAACGATGCTTTATTATTTTCATCATCATCTCTATTCTTCATGTAAACCTCCTTTAGAAACTGAGACCCCATTCCCCTCTGCCTGTGTACAGAATTTTCTCTCCTCAATCAGCCTCAGAAACCCTTGCCTAGAAGTCTCTGTGTATTGCATTGCCTCACTCCCACCACTTTTTCTTGGGCTGAGGGTGTACGTGTTTATTCCGAACCTATTTTAGTTGTCATTTGTGTAGTTTGAGGCAAAGCAGAGTCAGCCTGTGTTGTAAGTAGCCCTGAAACCCATGCAGTGGGCAGGGTGTAGGCAGTTACGCTAACAGCACTCCCAGGGGGTGTTTGGAGGAGAAGGCACAGCTGTTGCAGGAAAGAAACTCGGGGGAAAGAAGTTTTGATATAAATCTTTATTGAGGAGGAGGATGAAGGATGGTTCCCGTTACCCAAGAGAGGTTGCTTCCAGTCATGACTGGACAATAGCTCCCGTTCAAGGGCAGGGTACGGAGAAACTCAATTATTGACTCCGAAGGTAATTTTTAAAGTGGACCGAATTATCTTTCAGAATTGTGCTCAAAGAGCAATAAGACGTTTTAAATTTAGTTTGGCAGTCGATATCAATCTACAGGACCTTGTATTAATTTTGGCATTCTTTTCTACAATATTAACGATCCTATTTAACTCTCATAGGAAAAGAGTTGAGGAAATCCATTATATATCCTACAAATCCTTGGTCTTGATTTAATGAATTCATTTCTCCTCATTATTTGAAAACACTAACACTACCTACAGTAAACACCACATAATCAGCATTTTATTTTGAAAATACCAGCTGCATTTATTCAATTATTACTTAAAGCCAATAAGAGCACCGAGCAAAAACAAATGATTGCTTTCTTCTCTGCTCAGACTCAGCATTCCGGTAAGCCGCCCCAGTGTGTTCTGTCTTCAATGAGATCCTTTCAGAAATGCACCGGGATGCATGGCTGTTCTGTCATGGTAGAGCCTCCTGCGCTCTTACTGATTTACTCCCTTGTTATAAAAATCATTCAGTACCTTACCCAGAGACTGTATGTGTTAGATAGATTTTTGGGGTCCATCTATTATCTATCTATCATCTATCTATCTATCTATCTATCTATCTATCTATCTATCTATCTATCATTTATCTATTTAATTCTTTATTTTGGTTTCTATCCTCAGACATCATTGATAATATAAATAGTGCTTTTATGTCTGAGTGTAGACCATGAGCAAACATTGATATTAGTATTTGTCCATTTAATCTTCACATTTAGGTATAATTGACATATAACATTGTATAACTTTAAATTTTAAAACATAATATATATGCATGTGTGTATATATATGATCATCACAATAACTTTACTTAGCATCATATATATATATGTTTAAATATATCATCATCACAAAAACTTTAGTTAGCATCCATTGCCTGACATAATTGTAAATTTCTCCTAGATTGACTGCTTTCTCTGACTGACAGTCTGAAGAAGAATAGTTTATTTCAGATCAACTTAAAGTTCTTTTCTTTTTTATTGACCTCCAGATACTCAAAAATGCTATAAAAGCCAAGGCAGAACAAAAGTTATTAACTCTTTCTATCATCAACAAATGACATTAACAATTTTTATAGTTGGGAATTCTAATAAATATAGAAACACCTTGGAACTTTATCAACAAGTATATTTATAGCCAGGTTTTGGAAGCTAATTTGTTTATAAATATAGGCACTCCCCAGTCTATAGATTTCATCCTTGAAGAAAGATGAAATAAGGATAGAATTCCTAAAATTCACAGCTTCCAAGACCTTCCTTCCGTGTTTCCAACTATCTGTTTCATCTCCAGTGCTTCAGCGTGCCAATAACTAATTCCAACCAAGGTCAGATCATATTATTGAGAATTATAATGCCAAACGTAGCTGTATAGGACAGATCTTTTTTAATTTCTTTATTGATTAAAGTGTTACATATGTGTCCTTATTCCTTCATTGTCCCCCCACTCATGCCCTCACCCCCTGGTGTCTGTGTCCATTGGTGAGGCCCATATGTATGCATACAAGTCCTTTGGTTGATCTCTCTCCCTTACCCCCATCCTCTCCTGCCTTCCTCTGAGGCTTGATTTCTGATTGATGAGGACAGATCTTAATGACAGACTTGAGATGGAGATCACCTCTGGGAGATCGATCCATGCCTTCGTGAGATGGCTTCCCTCCCCAAACAGCGAATATTCTAGATTTCCAAAGCAGGAAAGCTCGCTGAGTGTGGGCGAACATTTCTTTAGCTTTCTAACTGGCCTTGCTATCCTGCTATCGAATTGAATTCAGTCGCTTATTAGTCAGAATTCCTCTTGATGTCTAGCAGGTTGTTGATTACTATCGTATGCATCGGGTACAGTTTCACAGCGTGTCCTGTTTTTCTCTGGGAAACTTGGAGAGAGGTTGGAGGGTGTCTCATGGGACAACACTAGTCCCTCCCTTTCCTAGGAAGTCGGAGGAAGGATTTTCAAATCGCAGCACGTGGTTTTAACACATGGAAAGCTGCAGGGTGACTTGTATACACAAAAGAGCTGTAACCATTTGTCAGAGTTAGAGAAATTATAACAGTATGGCAGTGACTGTCCAACAGAAAGGGGGCTGGTTGTCTTCAGCGTACCTTTGTCTCCTTCACCTAATCTGTGCGTCTCTGAAAGGCCAGAACTATCCAGTTTTTAGCAGTTTCCTTGGGAGAAAGATTTAAGCTGCTTTAAATGTGAAGATGACTCTTACTGCTTTTTAAAAATATATTTTTATTGATTTTAGAGAGAAAGAGGGTGAGAGAGAAACATTAATGATGAGAGAAAATCATTGATTGGCTGCCTCCTGATCACCCCACACTGGGGATCGATCCCCCAACCTAGGCATGTGTCCTGACGAAGAATCAAACCTTGGCTTCCTGATTAATAGGTCAACTCTTAACCACTAAGCCACACTAGCTTGCATCTTACTGCTTTTTTGGATGCAAAAAACTTACAACCTTAAATGTGCCAACGAACACACATTTAGTTCCTTTATGTTATTCTCAGACACTGAGCTTAACAGCTCCCACTTTCCACGCCTGTAAATATATCCCTCACCCCCTTACGCTCTCTCTCTGCACAGCGGGGACGTTCGGATGAGTCAGAAAGGGATTCTAATAGCCAGCAGCGCATCGGCCACAGGTGGGAACAGACTCCTGATGAAGGGAATAGATCTTTATTTTGTGAATAATTATTGACAACATGTTAGTTTGAAGAGATCATCGCTTTTTTGCCAAAGTCTACACCATCTGTTCTCCATCCTAATGACCAATAAAAGCAGGACCTGATTCACAACGGCACCATAAAAAGTTAGATGCGATTTTAATGCCTTTGTTTGTGTTTTGCTGAAAAGAAGTTGCAGTGACGCATCTGTCACGTATCCTCGAGTTTTCGATACTTTGCCACAGATCTTAAAAAGGTGCTCAGGTGGGTACATAGCCAACAAATGTGCAGTTTCCCAAGGGACATTTCCTAGCAGTATACTCTGTGTTACTAACCATTCCGTTAGTGATTCGATAGAGGGAAATTCTTAGAGAATTAATAGGTATTCTAAAACAGCATTTAAATTTTTTAATTCAAATTACTTAAGACACTACAGTGGTACCTCGAGATATGAGTTTAATTCGTTCCCTAACCTTGAGGCGTGGGAAACTATGAGACGCTCGAGTCGCGGTAAACTGGTGGGTCATATGCAGCCGGCCCATCCATGTGATTACATGTATCTCAAATGTTGCTCGTGTTTCAAAGCAAAAATCGCTTGCTCGATGGCTCGTATCTCAAAATTCTCGTATGTTAGGGCACTCGTATCTCGAGGTACCGCTGTATATCAGTAAATTGACCAACTACTCTCGTTCAAGGGGAATCAATCCATTTATCTCAGTGGGTAGCGCCTTTGGGAGGCGAAGAGGATGAGATGAGGGCAGAGAGCAGAGCACTCAGGAACGGGATTGGTGTCATTGCAGGAGACAGGAGAGGACTCCTTCCTCCCTCTGGTCTCCGCCCCATGGAGATCCGAGAAGTGAGCTGCTGGCAGGCGGGAGAGAGCTCGTCAGACTCAGTATGCCAGCTCCCAGGTCCCCAGACCCGGGCTCCAGAGCTGTGAAGACCAGTCTCTGGTGCTTAGAAGCTGTGTGGCTTTTGTGCGTGGTTACCGCCACGGAACTAAGACCGGGACCGGGACCTTCAGGGCCCCTGGAGCTGCCTCGAGGCTGATGGAGGACAGCAGAGAGGTTCCTGGTGCCCTCGGGACTCCTAGGCCAAGCTGTGTGGAGAACCAGATCTCGCTTGCCTCTGTCAGTTATATAATCCAGTCGCTTTATTAACTGTGCAGTTCGTCCATTAGCTGGCAAATGAATTAATTCTCGTTAATCCGAGATGAAGTAAGAGCTGATACAGTGGTACCTCGAGATACGAGTGCCCTAACATATGAGATTTTTGAGATATGAGCTGTCGAGTGAGCGATTTTTGCTTTGAAATATGAGCCACATTTGAGATATGAGTAATCACGCATCGGCCGGCTGCACACGACCCACCAGTTTACCGCAACTCAAGTGTCTCATAGTTTCCCACGCCTCAAGGTTATGGAACGAATTAAACTCGTATCTCGAGGTACCACTGTAGTCCAGAAACAAAGTATCCAAGCCTTTTACACAAATCATTCATATAAAAATTTGTTATATGTTATTATGAATTTAGGAAGAAATGTGAAAAGATTTTTATGTTCACTAACTGCTCTTCATATTATTCATATGAGAATAATATTGAGAGCCATCATAGGATTATATCCTTGGTAACGTATGGTGGGCTCTGAAGAGAGTGCTTTTTACATATGATTCAATTTGGTATCTTGGCATACAGTGTATTGGAGAGTATTTTCAGGACCTCTGCCTATGGAAGGACTTCTTAAATAGGATCTAGAAAACGCTTTCCAGAAGGTTAAGGTGGAACATTGCATTATGTTAAGATTAAGAACTTATTTTCTTTAAGGGAATGCCCAAAGGAATGGAAAGGAAAGCCAAGAAGTGGGAGAAATATGTTTACCAGGCATACACTCAGGATACAGAAACTGCTGCTATACGTTTCCATTAAGAAAAAATAAAACAGAAAAATGGGTTAGAGACAGAATGGCTAATTTACAAAACCAGGGTATCCGAGCAGTCACTACGCACATGAAAATAGGCCCGACGTGCCGAGACCAGTTTGGCTCAGTGGCTCGAGTGTCAGCCTGTGGACTGAAAGGTCCCAAGTTCGATTCTGGTCAAGGGCATATACCTTGGCTGCAGGCACATCTCCAGTAGAGGACGTGCAAGAGGCAGCTGATCGATGTCTTTCTCTCATAGATGTTTCTAACTCTCATCCCTCTCCCTTTCTCTCTGTAAAAAGTCAATAAAATATATTAAAAGAAAAGGAAAGAAAAGAAAACCAGCTCCACTCTTATCAGTGAGAGGGAATTGAACCCTTACCATGAGCTGCCTCTGCAACAGCCAGCAGAATGGCTGGAATAACTCTGATGGATGCCAGATGTTGGGGAGATGTGAGCACTGGAACCCGGTCAACCGCTGGATGTGAAAGTCGCTCCACACTCTTTCCTGAGGTGGAGACTGCACCTGTCCTCACAGCCCAAACCATGCATCTCCACGGAGAGCCCACAGCAGTTCACACGCGCGCACACCGATGCTCATGAGTGAGCTTTCCAATTGTGGCCATGTGTGTAATCAGCCCAAATTCAATTGCCCATCAACGATGCAATGGGATGATGCTATTTAAGAATAATAATCAGCAACGTCACTGAACAAGGATGGCTACATGCCACAACATAGTCAATCATAGACCCAATGTTGAACAAAAGAAGCCAGCCAAGGAGTGATAATACCGTGTGACTCAGTACCGTGTTCAGATACCTATTTGGTGCCTAAAGAACCAAGCGGCTTTGTGAAGAGAAGTCAGGAAGCACTTCCAGAAAAGCCGGGTAACAGAGGGCTGGCCGGTTTTAGACAGGGTGACCTGAGGGGTGCTCTGGAGGATGACCTTTGCCCTTCGTTCTAACATGAGGCGCTATTACACAGACTTCACTTTGTGAAAAAGCTCTGAATAAAGCAAAACAAATAAATATAAAACCATCAGCCGTACTTCTTATAGAAATACCCACTTCTGCCGAAATCGGTTTGGCTGAGTGGCTAGAGCGTCAGCCTGCAGACTGAAGGGTCCCAAGTTTGATTCTGGTCAAGGGCATGTACCTTGATTGTGGACACATCCCCAATAGGAGGCGTGCAGGAGGCGGCTGATTGATGCCTCTCTCTCATTGATGTTTCTAACGCTCTATCCCTCTCCCTTCCTCTCTGTAAAAAAAAAAAAAAAAAAAAATATATATATATATATATATATATATATATATATGTATGTATATGTGTGTGTGTGTGTGTGTGTGTGTGTGTATATATATAAAATACCCACTTGGCATCATGTGCTGGCAGTCGGTGCGTGTTTCAGCTCAGAGTTCTCATGATCTCACCTGACTTAGTGTCTTAGGACTTAGTGTCTCACTAGCAGTATAGACACACACATGGCTGAAGTGACGGCCTAGATTGTCCCTCCCATTTACAACTGTCAGTGACCAGCTGAGCGGCAGCCTCGGACAGTCTTCCCTCTACTAAGTCCGTCATTACCACGGAAACTGGAAATGACCAGCAGGAAGTCGATTGCCCTCGTTAAAAATGGAAACGCGTGAGCTTCGTCTGACTAATAAAATGACTGGGCACCGCGCCACAAACCCGGAAACAGCTCCAGTTCCCAGTGGGAGCTGGAAGCGGAAAGCGTGTGCATGTTATGTACTTGGATGCTTTTGGGATAGAAGCAACTTAATTGTTTCTAAATAATTACATTTCCAAAGGCCGGCAGCCCTTTGTCTTTGGCGAATAATAAGTAACTTTGAGACACACGGGAGCTGCAGTGAAAGAGTTTAGAGCTTGCCTGGCTGGTGTGGCTCAGGGGTTGAGCTTCGGCCTCTGAACCAGGAGGTCACGGTTCGATTCCAGGTCAGAGCACAGGCCTGAGCTGTGGGCTTGATCCCCAGTGGGGGGCGTGCAGGAGGCAGCCGATCCATGATTCTCTCTCATCATTCATGTTTCTGTCTCCTCTCCCTCTATCTCTTCCTTCCTCTCTGAAATCAATAAAAAAATATATACAGTGGCACCTTGAGATACGAGTGCCCTAACATACGTGATTTTTGAGATACGAGCCATAGAGCAAGCGGTTTTTGCTTTGAAATACGAGCAACATTTGAGATACGAGTAATAGTTCGGATTGGCCGGCTGCACACGACCCACCAGTTTACCGCAACTGGAGCGTCTCATAGTTTCCCACGCCTCAAGGTTACGGAATGAATTAAACTCGTATCTCGAGGTACCACTGTATTAGAAAAGGAGTAGATAGCATTTTGAATTTATTTTGTTAAGCTCATTTTAAAATAATAAAAACAAAGTTTTCTTCAGGAAAATATGCCTCAGTTCATTGGCATCTCTTCTTGAGGCAAAGTATTGACATGAAATCTCATGTCTCCAAAATGCACACATTGCAGAGTTGCAATGATGTGCACCACCGATTGAGGCAGCGCACTGGGATTCTTGAACATTCCCGCTGCCTGTCTGCCTTTGAGCCTCATGATTTTTCCAAGTGAAAAGTCACGACCCTCCCTGTCCTCATTCTTTTTTACCTGTTCATGGGTTCGCCTAAGTTCAATGCCATTTCTTCCTGGATCCCTCCCTGCTGGTTCCCAGCCTGCAGGAGTAAGCCTGTTCTTTGCATAGAGAATCACAGCCGACTCTGATTCACGCGTGAGCATTTCTGTGGCACCCACTGTGAAATGCTTTAAGAACAGGGAATTGTCTTCTCGCTCCTGGTATTTTATGGCACAGCCACGGGGACCTCCAAAGCTTGGGGAGTTTTTGTTGATTTGAACTAAATCTGAGGCATAAAATGGATTGTAACTTGCACATGTTCTCCTCTCGAGATGAAATCACGTTCATGCATATCACGAGGGACTGCCTTCCTGCCACTGACAAAGCTCGCTAGCAACGCTGGTTTTCAGTGGTCCCTGCTTGAGGTTATTCTTGGACACCGTTAAGTCCAAGCTTTAAGGAGCCGCATTATCAAAGATACAGGATATATCCATATTTATTGCTTCTAGATGCCTCTGCCATTCAGGAGTGACCGTTTATTAAATACTGTGTGGCCCACGGTCAGATAAGCGCTTTAGCTGATTTATCTTTTTTCTTTTTTAAAAAAATATTTTTTAATTCATTTTTTTACAGAGAGGAAGGGAAAGAGATAGAAAGTCAGAAACATCGATCATCGATAAGAGAGAGACATCAATCAGCCACCTCCTGCACGCCCCACTGTGGAGATGTGCCCCCAACTGGAATTGAACCTGGGACCTTTCAGTCCGCAAGCCAACATTCTGTCCACTGAGCCAAACCCATCTTGGCTGATTTATCTTTTTTCAATCACCCCGCAGACCTGAGGTGTGCCATATCATCTCCACTTTATAGATAAGAGAGCACAATAACTGAGCCACAATAACTGGCACCACAGCAGCTGGCAGGTAAAGGGCAGGGTAAAACAAGAGGTGAGGGCAAGACTAGAATTCCACACCCACCAGAGAAACCCACTTTGTTTCCATCCCCACCCCCAGGCGATGCCATTCACACCAGCGCTTTAAAATGTTGTGATGAGCTTTTTTTTGCAGACTGCATATTATAAAACCTCCAAAATGACTTTTGCCCAGACATCCAGATTTCTCAATGGTTTCTACCTCAGTAATATCATTGGTATAAGAGGTTTTATTGAAAGACAAACCTGTGCATCGTAAGCAGATAAAAGTAAAGCAAATAATGCTAAAGGCAAGAGAGACATCGATAGTTGGAGAGGATACATAGTCATGAATGAAATCTTTTAAATTATATTTTATTGATATTTTTTACAGAGAGGAAGAGAGAGAGTTAGAAAGTCAGAAACATTGATGAGAGAGAGAGACATCGATCAGCTGCCTCCTGCACACCCCACTGTGGAGATTTGCCCACAAGCCAGGTACATGCCCCCAACCGGAATCGAACATGGGACCTTTCAGTCCGCAAGCCGACGCTCTATCCACTGAGCCAAACCGGTCTCGGCATGAATGAAATCTTAATGAAATATGATGGTGGAAGGCTTGAGTTCCAAAGACAAGAGCTCCCGCTTGCTTTATTATAGACCTGGGAACCAGTTACTTGGCAGAAAAGGCTGCAGCTGTGATATATCAGGGCGTAGTTTGAGGATCGGTGAAGGAATATTTGAAAAAAGTGTTTAAAGAACTTTGGAGGTAAGGAAATATGTGAAGTTATTAAAATACGGTCCTCCTATGAAAGCCAGGTTTATGATGGCAAAAATAATAATGCGTCGTTCACTTAGAAAACATCAATTCAAGGCAGCTGGCATGGTCTTTGCTGTCAGCCGACTTGTTCACGTTTCTTCAGTCAGTAACTTAAGTGAAAATGTGCAGGGTTTTGTGTGTGTGTGTGTGTGTGTGTGTGTGTGTGTATGTTTTCCAATTAGAACCATTAAACATTCCCCTCATTTGTAATATATGGAGCAAGTGTTTTTAGAAGACAAGAAAAAATGCTAGAAATTAACACTAGAGTCTAAGTTGACTTTGATATAATAGGAATGAAAATAATAGCAAGATGCCTGAGGCAGCTTACTAAACCTAACAGACAAATACTTCCACAATGATACAGTCTTTTTTATGAGAGCAGAAAATGCCACTGTGCTTTTAAAAGAATAGTTACACTTCCAAAAAAGAAAAAAAGAAAAAGAATATTTACACTTCTATATTCTAGAGATCTTCATTTCTCAAAATCTAGTCCTGGGTAAAATAATGTACATCCTATTAAAAAAAAATACTGAGCTGAGAATAGTAACAAATCTAATAAATGGACAGTTATGATACTGTATTTACTTCAGTGGTAAAAAAAAAAAAAACTAAGCAAGAATACAGTTTTTCAGGGTAATGAGAAAGACTTGGGAATACTTTTTATGAGGAATAATGCTTTCACGGGTAAACCACATTTGTATGGCCAGGTAATGTAAACAAATGATTAGCCAGCTGATGAAGGAGAGTCCTGGGAAATGCCACAACAAAAATGGTGGTTAGTTCCCAAAATCATCACGTGAAAGATGCCACAGAAGAAAAATATTCCAATTGTAATGCCATATTGATCTAGTTGTGCGAAATTCACTTATTGATTTCTTTTGGTTTAGTTTTCAGTGATTCCTTTGAGTCTGTTGGCTCCCAGCGGGCCACAGAGTAAATTTTAATCCGTGTGTTGATAAAAGGGCTCTTCTTCTGCAGCTGCTCTCCACCTGCCGGTCCAGCCTCCTGTCACCTCACCCGCCTGCCTCTGAAAGCCCCTCGTCTTCTAAGCCTTTATGCTGACCACATGTAGAGTCCGAGTCCTTTCAGGACCCAGGTTCTGTGCTGCTTTCATGCTATTTCCATTTTCACAGACACTCTTGGATTCTCTGTTTTGGGGATCAGTCTAGAAGGTACGCTGTGAAGCCCATCCTTATCTTAAGGAGGTCTTAACGGCAGAATGGCGAAGAGTGAGGTGCTTGTGGTCCTGAAACTGGAGCCCCTCCAGGTCTCTTAGCTGAAAACAAGGTCATCACAGCAGGCATTTTGTGCTGACCTCCCAGAATTGTGTGACAGCCAGTGTGCTGATGCAGGGAAGTTGTCAAGAAGCACCACACATGCTTCAGGTGTGAGGGACACAGGGAGAATGGTGGGAGAGGACACTGTAATGGACAGTAGGTGTGGGTCTTTCAGTGGAATCTGAGGGAGGGAATTAAGAGTGTGATGCTCAGACTAGGTCTGGGAGGAGCCTCTTGAGGCTGGAATTTCCGCTGCTACTCATAGTTGCCTGCACACAGACCCAGATGTATGATCATACTGGTACTAGAGGCCCGGTGAATGAAATCCATGCACGGGTAGGGTCCTAGGCCTGGCAAGCGATCAGGGCTGATCAGGGCCTTTTGGCTGCTGGGTGGGGCCTTCCTTCACTCCACACTTCCCCCTGGTGGTCAGCACGTGTCATAGCGAGCGATCGAACTCCTGGTCTCCTGGTCCAATTCCTGAGGGGACACTTTGCATATTAGCCTTTTATATATAGAGGTTGTCTCCAAAGGCATGCCTGGCCTCCTGTTTGCATTGCATCCAGTTTAGCCTTATTTAACCAGGAAGCTCAGGGAAGGTTTCTCTCCGGGAAGGAGAAATGAGTACACTGGCAGCATTTTTCACACCTCTTTGCTCAGAGACTTGGTCCTCGGTGATGTGCCTGGGGGGAAATATTACATGGGAAAATAAGTTTGAGAAATAGTGCATACTATCAAGTTACATTTGTGTCTTGGTAATTCCCACATTATATTCAGCTGCTGAAAAACTTGAGCCAACCTGGGGTGGAGTATCCTGCTTAATGCTTTTAAACTCAGTGTTTCCCAAGATTATAAACCACTGAAAATCATACTCGCCTCTTAATGCTTTTTTTGATTATCACTTAACTCCAATTAGCATGTTATGAAGAGAAATATTGTGGTGTATATAATCTATATATATAAAAGGCTAAGTGACCGACCATCCATTTGACTGACTGACTGACCGCAGATCAGGTGGTACATATGATTCAAATTGGCAATTTAAAGGTAAACATTCACTCACGCATGCGTGATACATATAAAGCTCTTGCTGGCACCAATTACATGTGATGCCAGAATGTATCTGAAGACCAACTATTGGCACAATGTACCTCTGAATCCAAAAGTGATGTCATTGACAAAATATTATTTATTAATCAATTTATGTGTTATTTCCATATACATTTTACTAATTTTCTTTCATCTTGACACTCGTATTACAAAGAAAGAGCAAATAGCAATATTAAAATATTTTGTATTTTAATTTTATAATACTATATTATATATACAATTTTGACATGTAATTTTTTGCAGTAATGAAATTACCACATGAATCTTTCTTCTAATTAATTTCCTTTCAATGTGTAAAAATCCGTGCACCTGGCCACTAGTCTCTAATAAAGACTTAAAGAGATCTAGTATTGTAGATTCCCATCATCACTGTAAATGATGGGCCAAGTCTTGACAAATGACACATTGCAACACAACTTAACTTGATCTCTGTAGTTATGAGACTGTTTTTAAAGTGTGAGAACTCTAGCCATAAGTAGTATAATTTGAAACATTACTTCTACTTAGACTTTAACCTCCCCTATAAGCTCAATAGATCCACCTGGCCCGTGTGGCACAGTTGTTGAGCATCTACCCATGAAACGAGTTTACCAGTTATCTCCTGGTCAGGGCACATGCCTGGGTTGCTGGCTTGAACCCCATTAGGGGGCATGGAGGGGGGCATCCGATCAATGATTCTGCCTCATCACTGATGTTTCTTTCTCTCTTCTTTCCTCAAGTCAATAAAAAACATATAGTTTAAAAAAAGAGATCAATAAACCTATAACCAACTTACTTTCCACATAAAAAAAGGCCGTAATTCCATATTGGGGGCAGCCTAAGGTGATAGAACATTTTCTTTAGTACTTACCTCGCCATTATATCTACTAGAAACTTCTGGTTTCCACCTCTCAGCAGACAGCGGGGATCTATTTCAAGGGCATCACCTGCCCTTGCCTCCCCCACTTCCTCCGTGGCCTCCATGCTTCTCCTGTATTCACCCTCATTGGTTCCCAGCCTGCTTGGATCCAGCCCTCAAGTAGATTTTTCTCTTATGCTGTATTCTCTATTTAAAGGCTTTAGAAAGATACACTGGAAATTAGGAATGTGGTATGTAATTGATGATCACATCCGAACTCTTCCTGGTGAAAATTGTGTTCTTGAGAATATTTTGGCATTTTGAACATGTCATGTCACCGAAGGATGAAGGACATGCTATTATAATTTGAATGCACAGCATCATGCCCTGCAAAGAATAAGTTCTCGGTCTCAGCACACAGACCGTGATCTGAAGTGACACAGGGAAGGTTCCAGAAAAGAGAGGAAGACACTGGCTCCATGTCAGGTTAGTGTAATCCGCACATGGTGGCGGGGATTCAGTGCAGGGAAATACAGTCTGAGGTCTGGAGACAAGGTCTGCGGCTCAGCCCTGACTTAACACAAGTCAAGCAGAGGTGGTGTGAGATTGTGGCAGGTCCTCTCTCTCTGTCCCTTCGTTTCTTTCTCAGCTCAGCGCTCATCTGATCCCCGCCTCTCTCGCAGGGTTGTTTCAACATGTTTGGCAGATATCAGCAAGACAGAGTCCTCTGATGCTTCTCCTCTCCATTTCTACCAGTCTTCACTTCTTATTCTCTCCATCAGATCTCCCTGGGACTTACACTTACCTCTTCAATAGTTTTAAAGCATCCTCAATCCTCTTGTTTTCTGAATCCACTGTTCCTGCTAGTTGTCAAACCCCAGCAGTGGAATAATTCGGTTATTACCTTTCTTTCTTCCCTAGCTGGGACTATGGAGTCCTGCAGGAGAAAAATTACACACCCTCCCACACGAGCGCTGCAATAAATCCACTTCCTCCACCCTCAGGAGGACACCAACGCTGTCCAATCACCTCCGCATTTCCTGGGCGGGGAACTGTCCACAGTGGAATGTCCAGACTGTGTCCACTCTTTTCAAACACCCAACTCCCTCCGCCCTCAGTTCTGGCTATTTCTTAACAGACCACCTTCACTTTTGGCTATTTCTTAACAGAAAAGTAGGAAACCACAGAATCTTGTCTTTGTAAACATGGTGTGACTGTAACATCGCTTACCTGGTAACTCACCTGCCCCACTTTTTACTAGTAGTTGACAGAGTGGGAAAGATGATCTTACTCTTATCAAAAATTAATGAGCTTTGAACCCCCAAATCCAGCTTTTGACTAAGACCCGAGCCTGCACGTTACCTCTTTTATTTTACATCTTCATTCTCTTTGTTTTTTTTAAATAGAATGCATTTTAAAGCAGTTTGAGTTCATAGCAAATTATAGCAAAATTGAAAAGATATAAAATTGTATATAAAAGATATAAAATCATATATATATATATATATATATAAGACATAAAATCCCATATATCTCAGGCCGCCACACCCCATTATCAGCATCCTGCCTTAGCAGTGCGTTTGTTACTGCTGATGGACATACATGGACACCTTGTCACCCAGAGTCCATGGTTTACATTACATGCTTGGCGTCGCACATCCTATGGTTTTGGCCAATCTGTAATGACATTACCCACCATTACAGCACCATACGGAACAGCTTTCCTTTCCTCAGAACCTTCTGGGTCCTGCCCATTCTTCTGCTTGTCTCTCCCCTGCTGGCAGGCCAGCACTGAGCTTTTCACTGCGCCCATCGCTGTACCCTTCCCGGAATGCCACAGAGCGGGGCTCCTGCAGGACCCAGCCTTTCCACACTCTTACCTCTTGCAGTTTCCTTCCGTCTTCTCATGCCTCAGCAGCTCAGAAGCTCCTAGCTGGGACTGTCTCCTTCCTTTCCCGGGAAGTAAATATTCCTTTAGTTAAGTCCTTTCACATGTAATTAGTCTTGCAGACCAACAGGCCAACAAACAGAATGTTCTACACAACCGGCTGTCCTTCAGAGACCCACCTCTCTCCCACCTTCCTGTGGCTCCGTGAATTATTTGCTTTGCTCTCCTGTGAGGCCTTTGCTGTGTGTGCTACTGCTTCATGGAACCTCCCCTTTTTCGCTCCTCTTTCTCACTCCTCCTCACCCTTTAGATGTCTCCTAGTTCCAGAGCATTTTCCTTTTTTTTGAGACTTGATTTTATATCTTCTCCATTTGCGCCATCCTGCCCCATACAGCAATATCATCTCTGCATGTCTGTTTTCTTCTTTGTTCTCTAAGGTTGATGTGATTATGTGTGGAATTACCACCCCATAATTATTTTTTAATAAATCAGTTAATAGACGCATCCTATGAGATGCTGAATGCTTTGAGAAGGATAAGTGCTATAACTCTGGTTTATAATGAGTGCCAACAATAACAGTTACACTTAATTTTATTTCACTTAAGTGACATTGCCTACTATTTGTAGAGCACTCTATTATGTAGAGGTAATAAATAACGATGAATAAGAAATCACTGCTGCCCTCAAGGAACTTACATTAAAAATAATTATATCTAATGACCTAAAGTGGCTTCCTGAAATGAATGCGTTTAAAGTTATTTGTGTGCCTTCAAACACAAATGCCTAGAAATAATGCACTCAGTGCCATTTATGTTGTTTTAATATCTTTTATGCTTTTGAAATGTTGGGAGGCATAAAACAAAGCACTGTCTAATGAGTATTTTATGGGCTCCTCTAATAGTTAAAGACCTGGTCTGTTTGGCTTCTAGAATTTTTTTTTTTAATTTCTGGAGGATCAATGGACAGAATGGGGAGTATGCAAGACTCTATATATTTTATTTAGTATATAAGCATATGATATGAAAATAGGATTGGCCAAAAGTAGGTGTATAGTTATGTGTATGGAAAAGAATACAATAATTAACAAATAATAATACAAGATTAAACTCTATGTTTTGCATATTCACAACTGCAAACCAACTCTTGCCCCACCTTGTATTATGTAAAAATGAGTGGCCCAGTGCACAAATTCATGCACATTGAAAGAAAATTAATTAGAAGAACTATTTTAATATTGCCATTTTCCCTTTCTCTATAAATAGATGTGTCAACCAAATTCATGATCGACAATGACAGATCAAAACGCATGTGTGTTAGTGAAGGTTCCAGGTTATTTGTGGGCTAGACAGGCCACAGCCAGTGTCCACTCCATGGTGTGTTGACCTGGTAGGAATCAGTCCTACAATTGGAGAGTTTCTTAGTGTCTCCAAGACTTAATTCAGATCTCAGAGGAAGAATAGCTCTTCTGAAAGTGGAGGTCCACCATAACCTTGGTAGGGCAGAAATCAGAGCATGCGTCAAAATATTAATTTTTGTATTACAATGATCAGAAAATAAACTATTTGGATCTGATAAGCCAATCAAGTATGCAGATTTCAAGTGTCATCAATCTTAGAATATTTTTTATCTAAAGTTCTTAAACGAGCTGAAACTGGTTTGGCTCAGTGGATAGAGCATCGGCCTTGCAGACTCAAGGGTCCCAGGGTTCCATCCCGGTCAAGGGTAACTCCCCAGAAGAGGGTGTGCAGGAAGTGGTTGATAGATGTCTCTCTCTCTCATTGATGTTTCTAGCTCTCTGTCCCTCTCTCTTCCTCTCTGTAAAAAAATCCATAAAATATATATTTAAACAAAATTAAAGTTCTTAAACAAGAACAATTTAACACTCAGTTTAAAAAAGTCAGTAAATTTTGAACCTTTTGCATCCCTTGAAACACAGATAAGCCCATCTGACTCGCATATTAACAAAAGCAATTCTGTTAAAGCAGAGGGAAATTTTTCATCTTCTAAGAGCCCTAGTTTTTCTGACTCAGGCGAGTTATGAAAATATTATATATGAAATGAACGAGTAAATCAAAAGTTTGATAGATGGTGGAGCTGTTTTGTAGTGACTACTTAAACAGATGAGTGGAAGCCATTTCTTAATTGTGGTTAAAGACATACCTTTTCCCTTAAGCCTGACTTAGCTATATATACTAAAATATTTGTATTTTTTAAATATTTTATCGATTTTTCACAGAGAGGAAGGGAGAGGGATAGAAAGTCAGAAATATCAATGAAAGAGAGACATCGATCAGCTGCCTCCTGAACACCCCACACTGGAGATGGGCCCACAAGCAAGGTACATGCCCTTTACCGGAATCGAACCTGGGACCTTTCAGTCTGCATGCCAACGCTCTATCCACTGAGCCAAACCGGTCTCGGCATATTTTGTTTTTAACTTAGGCTGTTACTTTTATTATTAAAACAAGTAGAGAGACCTATTGTAATGAATAATCATTAGAGATTCTCTGTAAAGTAACTCATGCAAGTCCTACATATTTGCATGGATGATAGTATTGTTTAAAAACATGGTATTGCCTGGCCAGTGTGGCTCAATGGTTGAGTGTCCACACATGCACCAGGAGGTCATGGTTCTATTTCTGGCCAGGGCACATACCCAGCGTTGCAGGTTCTATTCCAATAGGGGGCGTGAAAGAGGCTGCCAATCAGTGATTCTCATCATTGATCCTTCTCTCTGTCTCTCCCTCTCCCTTCCTCTTTTTGAAATCAATAAAACATATTTAAAAATAACTAAAAGAAAACATGATATTTATCTAGGTATAGAAAACCAAGGCACTGTTTTTGTTATTTTATTACAGTAGCAGTACATATAGTAAAGTATGTAAATCTCAGAGATAGATTGTGGATCCTGACAGATGCATGTGCTCAAGTAACCAACATGCTAGTTAAGATATAGATCATTTGATCACCTAGAACAGTGGCTCTCACATTTCTAATGCCACGACCCTTTAATACAGTTCCTCATGGGGTGGTGACCCCCAACCATAAAATTATTTTTGTTGCTACTTCATAACTGTAATTTTGCAGCTGTCATGAATCATATCTGTGTTTTCCAATGGTCTTAGGCGACCCTTGTGAAAGTGTTGTTCAACCCCTAAAGGGGTCGCGACCCACAGGTTGAGAACCGCTGACCTAGAAAGTCCGCTCATGCCCTCTGCCTGTCAGTCTCCCTCACCCAACCTGCCAAGCACTGTCCTGGTTGATACCTTCGTGGGTTAACTAAGTGCCTTCATTAAAAAATGCCTCACAGGGCCCATAGCATGATCATGGTTGAACTTCAACCTATGAACCAAGAGGTCATGGTTAGAGTCTGTGGTCAGGGTACATGCCTGGGTTGCAGGCTCGATCCCCAGTGTGGGTATGTGTGAGGCAGATGATCAGTGATTCTCTCTCATCATTGATGTTTCTGTCTCTCTCTCTACATCTCTTCTCTGAAATCAATAAAAGTATATTTTTAAAAAGTGTCTCAGAGTGGGACAGAAATTATGGTGAATAGTGAATACTTTTTTGGAAACTATATTACTAGCACAGACTCTTCAGATTATAAAGCAAAACTATTTCAGATCTGAGAAATATCCGAAGTTGAATTAGAAAAAAGAAGAAACATTTGATTTTCTATTTGATTCTATTAAAAATACCTGCTAATGAAATGTCAAAACAGTATTTTTTTTAAAGTGGTACCAGTAGTAATGGGCTTACAAAATAAGTACAAGGACCTGGAGCCCATAAAACATCCAGCAAGAAGCTCCTTTGCACAAAGACAGAGGTAGAACAATACATTTTTAAATTGAATGTTAACTAGGAACATAAAGTATATTTAGATTTTGAACTCCAGAACTACACTTAATTTTGCATGTCTGCAGGCCCAAGTGATAGAAAACAGCTGGTCATCAAAAATTCATGTTGCCTCAATGTTTGTCTTCCTCTTCGGTGTGAACTCTTTCTGATGCCCCCACAGCCCCCCCAGAAAAAGGAGAGGCCTTGTGTGGGCACTCTCCGGTGGGATGCGTGGACGAGAATGGCGCCGTGTGCTGGAACGAGAGCGTTGGCTCCATCTGCATCAAGGGGTGGGCACTTCAATGCCAACAAGGACCAGGCTAACGGTGTCAGCATGGAGCAAGCCGGTGGGAGCCAGTGAGCGCATGACTGGATAAACTGGGCTCTCTAATCGGCCTGGTCAGCGTTAGCCATCAAAAAGTGTCACCACAGCGACCTAGGGGACCAGTCTTCTCAGGGGATCGTGGTCTGTTAGGAATACGCCAGCTCCCAGAGGAAGGTGCCACACCAGGAAGAACTTAATTCCTCTCTCTTCCCGCCCTTTGGTGTCCTGGTGCTTCTCAGTCACCAAACCTCCAGGCAAACAAGAGGGTTGGGGGATTCGGTGATGGAGTCTGGGGGAGCCAGGCACCCTGGAGGCAGAGCAGAGAGAGAGAGGGAGACAGCAGAGCTCTGGGCCAAATAGACTATTATTGGCACGAGGTCTAAGCCTTTTCTTTGTGAAAGAGAGAATGTAGACATCACGGGTATAGCTGTGCATGTCTCCGCCTTGTTACAGAACACTGCTAGGCTTCATTTTTTTAAAATATATTTTATTGATTTTTTACAAAGAGGAAGGAGAGAGATAGAAAGTCAGAAACATCGATGAGAGAGAGACATCGATCAGCCGCCTCCTGCACGCCCCACAGTGGAGATGTGTCCACAAGCAAGGTACATGCCCCTGATTGGAATCGAACCCGGGACCTTTCAGTCCGCAGGCCGACGCTCTATCCACTGAGCCACACTAGTCTCGGCTAGGCTTCATTTTTTATTGTAATATTTGGAGCCATGTTGACACGTTGAAGCAGGTATATGTGATCCTCAAACATGCGCTGCATTATTTGCAGTTTCTAAATGCGTACATTTCAGTGACTGTGTACAAAGCCTGATCTGGGATGCTTAGAGATTTTTCTCTACAACCGAGGCAGAATAAGGAATATGCTTAAAGTGAAAGACGAAGACTGTATCATTAGTGTTAGTAAGGACTGTGCCGGTGCGTTAAACATTTGCCTGTCTGAGCTGGCTTTAGATCGGCATCGTGTGCAGACAGATCGGAGAAACCGGTTTTCTCCGCAACGAGGCGTCATATTTTCTTTCTCTGGAAGAATGATGTTCGTCTTGCCGCAAAGGTTAGAATTTAGTAATTCCTGCTCACAGGTCCCCCAAAATGTAATCTCATATGTCAGTTTTTGTGAACAAATGTCACAGAAGTAAATAACCTCAGATTTGTTTCCTTAAACAGAAACAAATAAATAGCAGTGTGCCTCCGTACTGTTTGCTTCTCCAAACCAGCGTAGAATTTCTCTGCGGATTCATTTATATGCATCAGTGTCAAAACTACATCGAACAATAGAGGCAATTTCCAGAATACTGTACGATGTTTAAATACTTTGCTTTTGTTTCTGTATTTCACCATATATGACTGCCCTGCAGTCAAGGGGAATCATCTTTTTTCCACTTGTCATTTGAAACACCCAACAGAGATGTCCCTTGCCCTGCGGGGAGTGTATTAGTTTCCTAGGCCTGCTGTAACCAATACCGCAAACCAGAGGCCGGAAACTGTAGACAGTTCTCCTCTCCCGAGTCTGACGGTGAAATGTCTGAAGTCGGGGTGTCTTCAGGGCCACCCCCCTCTGACACCCGTAGAGGATCCTTCTTTGCTTCTTCCTCGCTCTGGTTGCCACATCCTCCGTGGCATTTTCTAGCTGCAGCTGCATGCCTCAGTCTCGGTCTGCATCACCACACACTGCTCTGTGTGTCTGTCTTTAATGATCATCGTTGTATCAGACCATCTGTCCTACTGGAGTGACGTCTGCTCCATCCTGACATCTCTGTTCTGAGGTTCAGAGAGTTAGGACTTCAGCACACCTTTTTGGGGTGACAGTCCATAGCAAAGAATAAGCACTGCCATTTGAAGCACCTATCTGCATGTGAACTGAGGTAGTTCTCGTAAAAGTTTTCTGTTATCCTTCTATTCTTATAACACGGACAAATTCCACTTCTGGTACTTAAATACCTTTTGCTTGCATTTAATTAATTCAGATACAACCTGTTGAAATGTAAACAAGTGAAATAGCAAGTATCTTTAAATGTGTTCTGTAATCAGAAACTACTCGAATTGTCTACTGCACATCCCGTTCTGTTGACACATTATCTTGGTATTAGTAATAATTTACTTAGAGTTTAAGGGAGAGACATCAGAGGACAGGTTAGGATAGGATAATACTGGGGGAAGAAGGTTGGTTTTAGAGTAATGCCATAGTTCACGCTAGAAATAATAGGGCCTAATGTCAACCTAAACAGAGAAAAATGGAAAGCAGGTGACACAGTATTGTATGCAGCACTTCTGTGTTGGTATATATTGATGCTAGTAAGAGATGTGCCTTAGCCAGGGATCTTCTTTGAAATTACCAATTCTCTTTTTTTAAAATATATTTTATTGATTTTTTACAGAGAGGAAGGGAGAGGGATAGAGAGTCAGAAACATTGATGAGAGAGAGACATGGATCAGCTGACTCCTGCGTGCCCCTATTGGGGATGTTCCTGCAATCAAGGTACATGCCCTTGACCGGAATCAAACCTGGGACCCTTCAGTCCACAGGCTGATGCTCTATCCACTGAGCCAGACCAGTTTTGTCAGGATCTGCATTCTAAACCTAACTGGTTGACTGTTACAACAAAATAAAATCAAATGTGCTTTTTCCAGAGAGTTTTAAGAAGACTAGGAGTTTCACAATATCATATACACACCGGGTCTGGTACAGACTCAAATTATCCATCCTACAGAGGACCAGGACATCGTGAGCCATTCTCAAGGGAAAACAGATAATCACCATCTGAAAGCTGCCGGATGATCTAAATATTAGAATTATCAACACATAACTGTGCTTCCTGAGGTAGTGTAGTGCTAAATTCCCTTTACATTGACGAACACTTAGTATTTTTTTCAACAGACATACAGATTTTATTATAGGAAGTAAGTTAAAATGTTAGAATTGAAAAATAAAATATCTGAATTAAAAAAAAAATAATGGGCACAATAGCAGAATGGCTATGCTGAGGAAAAACTCAAAGGACTTGAAGACAGGAAGTAGAAATTATTCATGGGTAGAAGAGGAAAAATATTGAACAAAATAAAACTCAAGGGATTGTGATTTATTATCAATTTAAAAAGTTTTATCCCTTACATTTAACTAATTTTTCCCTTTTATGAAGTATTCCAATGATATAAAGTTAGACTTTGTGATATTGTATTTTTATTATTTTATAATTAGTTTCATAAATCCACAAGGCTTTCAATATCTCCATAATAAAAGCCTAAGCAGCCATTACAGCAGAACGACCGGTTGCTATGATGTGCAATGACCACCAGGGGGCAGATGCTCAACGCAAGAGCTGCCCTCGGGTGGTCAGTGCGCTCGTGCTGCTCAGCCAGAAGCCATGCTCACAGCTGGCGAATGTAATAGGAATGATGGGAGTGCTAAGGAGCAGCGAGCAGGCAGGTGGTAAGGAGCGAGGACCACAGATTGCGAGATCAAGCCCAAGCTGGCAGTCAGACATCCCCCGAGGGGTCTCCAACTGCAAGAAGGCACAGGTCGGGCTGAGAGGCCTCACCTCTCAGTGCACGATTGTTGTGTACCGGGCCTTTAGTTAATTATTAACTGCTAATTCCTAATGATGGACAGCAGTAATGTACTTGGGCAGCATGAACTGGAGAGTTGCACCTGAAACAACTAATTCAAGTTCCTGTCCTCCAATACAGAGAGACTAGATTAGAAAGGAAAAGAAAAAAAAAAGGATAACCAAGGAAAAGATGCTTGTTTGTTTGTTTTCTGTCTCAAACTGCAACCTGGCTGAGGGGAAGGCAATGTCTCTTAAAAAAAAAATTAGAGCCAGCCGAGACCGGTTTGGCTCAGTGGATAGAGTGTCAGCCTATGGAATGAAAGGTCCCGGGTTCGATTCCAGTCGTGGGCATGTACCTTGGTTGCGGGCACATCTCCAGTGTGGGGTGTGCAGGAGGTGGCTGATCGATGTCTCTCTTATCAGTGTTTCTGACTTTCTATCCCTCTCACTTCCTCTCTGTAAAAAATCAATAAAATATATTTTAAAAAAAATTACAGCCACAAGATCTGCCCTCACAATCATTTGGGTGTCTAAATGTATGCTACTTCCATTACTATGGAAACCTCAAGTTGGAACTAATAATAAAAAAGGGGTCTCCGATAGTAGCTTTCCTGTGCTGGGGAGTTTGGAGAGGAAATCAGTAATTGCTTTATCATTTCTTTACCCGGAAGATGGTACTCGGGTAACTGACATTCTGCTCCATATCTGCGTTGTGATCTACAACAGATCAGAGCAACATCACAATAACAGAAAAAAGAACACCATAGATCCTGTAGTCCTAGGCGTGTTCTGGCGTGTGTAAGCCTGTTATCTGGCTTTCTTGGTTTAAGGAAAGAGTACAGTCATCAGAGGCACCCTAAGACTGATGTGGCAACAGCCATGTTCCCCTAACCCCGCTGGCTGCTCCGTGTCCAGTCTCTAACTCCTGGACCCGTTGCCGTCCTTTAGAAGAAGCCACATCATTTATTGTCTACACATTCACTTAACCCAGATTTTTCTCGAGGTAATTAGAGGATTTCCAAGCCCCCCCCCATTATTCATTGGGGGGCTCATAAATCCTTTTGTAGTTTCAACTGCCTTTCCAGGTTTGAGCTGCTCGTAAGGTCTTCATTCTTCGGCATCACGCCCTCGGGGTGCGGAGCTGAGAGCGCATGAATCTTCAGCCCTCACACTGCAGTTCCCACATTACTGCACGCACAGCCGTGCTTCTGATAAATGCGTATCGATAATGTTCTTGGTTGCATGACTATATCCTGTTACACAGATGTAGGTGCATAGGTGCAGGTAAACTATCACAGCCATGACTTGGGTTTAGTTTGGTTTTCATTTTATCATGATGGGCATTTAGAGGCTGAGTTTGAGGTTCACACACCTGGCCATCTATTGATCTCTCTGTCAGTCTCTGAATCGAGCTCACTCTTTTGATGCATTCAAGTTATTTTCTTTCTAATCTTCCTGCCTCAGCTAACACCCCTTTGTAGGTTTTTACCTCAATAGCACAGTGCTGACGAATATTGTTATACCTGCGTGCGTGCGTGCATGTGTGTGTGTGTGTGTGTGTGTGTGAGTGTGTGCGTGTGTTCTTGTTGGTGTTTTCTGATAGGAATTCGATGCTTTTGCTAAACAACTGTGATGGCAGTTTGTCTGTCCCCTGGCCATGTCCCTGACTGCAAATGCAGGATTGTAGTTCCTGATAGGTGAATAAAAGGACCTCCCCATCCTCCCTGATTATTTCACTCTTTTTTTAAAAAAATATATTTTTATTGATTTTTCACAGAGAGGAAGGGAGAGGGATAGAAAGTCAGAAACATCGATGAGAGAGAGACATCAATCAGCCGCTTCCTGCACGCCCCCCACTGGGATGTGCCCGCAACCAATGTATGTGCCCCCAACCAGAATCGAACCCGGGACCTTTCAGTCCGCAGGCCGATGCTCTATCATCCACTGAGCCAAACCGGTTTCGGCTATTTCACTCTTTGCTGCTACTTTACAGTCAGTATCAAAATAGACAAACTCTCCAACCCAGAGTAGTTACGGTGATAGAAATATGGAATTGCCGACCGTCACCTGATCTGCAAAGACAAGAGAGACTGTCACCTAAGAAATGAAGAGCACAGAGAGCAGGCCCGGTGACACCATGTAAGCACCCGGACCAGTAAGCGAGCAGAGATCAGTAAACTGGGGAGCAGAGCCTGGGACACGCCATCCGATCCAGGCCGGTTTAAACCCAGCTGTGCCCAGGACTCCTCTGCCGTGTGGGTACTTCTCCCCTTCAGCTGTTTAAGATCGGGTTCCTCTCTCTTGCTATCAAAGGCTCAGAATAATACTGTAATGATTTTTTTTTGTTTTATTTCTGAACAGAATACTCCCAGCATCTCCCTAACCTCCTGCCCCCTCTAGTCTCTGCCCTTTCTTAGAGTAACTATAATGTCATTTTTCATTTCTCTGACATTTTATTATGAAAGTCTTCAAGCATACGGAATCCTTGAAAAGGTTTACAGTGGACTTACATAGCTACCACCTGGATCCTACAGTTAATGTTTTCCTGCGGCTGCTTTAGCACACACCTGGCCATCTATCGATCTCTCTGCCAGTCTCTTAATCGAGCTCACTCTTTAGAAGCGTTCAAGGTGTGTTGCTGACATCACCACGCGTCCTTGCAAATTCCTCAGCATGTGGAGCCTTTGCAGAATCCATATATTTTTAAAAAATATATTTTATTTATTTTTCACAGAGAGGAAGGGAGAGATAGAAAGTCAGAAACACCGATGAGAGAGAGACATCGATCAGCCGTCTCCTGCATGCCCCACACTGGAGATGTGCCCACAAACAAGGTACGTGCCCCTGACCGGAATCGAACCTGGGATCTTTCAGTCCGCAGGCCGACGCTCTATCCACTGAGCTAAACTGGTCTCTGCAGAATCCATATATTTTTTCAGGAGAAACTTGCAGGAAATGAAGTGTAAAACCAATCCTTGGACTCCTTCGAAGCAAAGATGCTTCTGTTTTGCTCGCACGGTGGTTGAATGGGTTGTCTAATATGAAACAGAGTCTATCGAAAGTTCTGAAAAAACACACAGAAGTAAAGGCAGTGACTGTCCAAAGTAGCAATGATACAGGCTTACTGTGCATACATCAAAACCACAGTGTGGCCGAGACCGGTTTGGCTCAGTGGATAGAGCATCGGCCTGTGGACTGAAAAGTCTCAGGTTCGATTCTGGTCGGGGGCATGTACCTTGCTTGCGGGCACATCTCCACTGTGGGGCGTGCAGGAGGCGGCTGATCGATGTCTCTCTCTCATCGATGTTTCTGACTTTATCTGTCTCTCCTTTCCTCTCTGTAAAAAATCAATAAAATATATTTAAAAAAACAAACAAAAAACGACAGTGTGAAAACTGAGGTCACCCAAACCAAACGCGGAGGGAGCTCAGAGATGCCTGGTTACACAGCAGCTCGCGTCGTGCGGAGGCAGCCACTCCCTTCTTCTGTCATCGGTGACTGTGCTAGAACTTTCTTGACTGGAAGAGAAGTGGTCACGGGTTGCCTCACATGAGTTTTCAATTTCCCTTATGCTTCTCAGAGGCAAAGTTACCCAGGTCAACTTAGCCTGCCTCCTCTCGCCAAATCCGCCGAATTAGCCTGTGCTTGGCTGACCCGGTTTCATCTCCTCACCTGCCTTCATATCTGCTCTCCATCTGTGTTTGTCGCCAACAAGGGAGAGGGGGCGATGTGTCAGCTGTATTTTTAAGCCCTTAATGGTGCCATTTCACATAATGATCACTCTGTCTTTTCCCCTCATTAAGTAATCTGGGGAAAAGTCAAGAATACTTACACTGAGTATTACCCAATCGTGTTTAATTACATTAGGTGTTAAGCTGACCCGAACCTGCCATTTGCAGGTAATGATTCTCTATAGAAAAATCTTCTCGGGGTGACTCCTTTCAGAGTCTCAGCAGACGCCCCGGCTCCTCAGGAATCAGTCTTCATTCTGTTTTATGCACTGTTTTCTGTGTCTGTCCTTTCACTCCAGAGATGACCAGGAAAGCAATAGGCCCTTTGAGAAATTAAAATTACAGTCCGCAGTCCTCTGTTTAATATTTGGAAAGGGGTCAGAAAAATCATTATTTCATACATAAGTCAGTTTTTGCTTTATTTAGTGAATGATTAAATTCAAATTATTTACATGTTTATTTTCACCTGTGCTTTTCTTCTGAGTTAAACTTTCTAACAAGTGCAATCCTCTATAATAAAGAGGAAATATGCAAATTAGGCCTCACAACATGGCTGCCAGGCCAGGCCAGCAGGGGGGGTTAGTGAGGGACGACCAAATGACTGACCAAGCAGGCTGTTTGGGGTGACCAGGCCGGCAGCAGGCGAGAGTTGTGAAGGGCAACCAGGCTGGCAGGGGGTGCAGCTGAGGGTAATTAAGCCAGCAGGGGGTCAGTTGGGGGTGACTAGGCTG
>PVJN01004154.1:23159-60011 GCA_004026805.1 Lasiurus borealis | reverse complement strand
AGGCTGGGCAGGGGTGGGGGGAGTTAGAGGCAACCAGGCAGGCAGGAAGGTGAGCAATTAGGAACCAGCATTCCAGGATTGTAAGAGGGATGTCCGATTGCCGGTTTAGGTCTAACCTATGGGATCTGGCATAAAATGGCAGTCGGACATCTTCCAAGCAGTCCCAGATTGGAGAGGGTGCAGGCCGGGCTGGGGTGACCCCCACTCCCTGCATGAATTTTGTGCATCGGGCCTCCAGTATAGATATAACAAGAATGTTTTGAGAGCAGGCTGAGTTGATACATGCTGTGAATTTTTGAACCAGTGGATAACCCGTGTCACTTTGTCATCAGTAGGAAGTGTGTCCCATGCTATCCTATACATTCACACCCCACACCCTGATCCTGTTCCTGGCAGAGATGTCACCAAAGTTGGATGTGAGGTGACACATGACCTAGTGGGAATTAATTTCATAGACACATGCCCACTCCCTTTGCTATTCTATTGATTTCTGATTAGTGGCCACTGACATGGAAAGGGCTGGTTTCTGAAGTAGCCGTTTCCCACACTGAGGCGAGCTGTGGTTGAAGGACTGAGTGAGCGCGTTTTGGGGTGAGGCCAACCCGGATCGAGTCCCCACTGGCCCCACTGGTGTCACCATGCATCTCCCTGGCCCTGGCATTGCAGTTACTTTGAGGAGCAGGGATAGCAATGCCTGTTGACTGACTAAACAGAAAGGGCCTCAGCAAATAAAGAGGAAATAATAGCAAAGTTGCTAGTAAGGACACATGTCATTGTCATTTCAGCAGTAGCAGCTTCTGAAATCTTTTCCAGGGGGAGTACATGTATGTGGTATCTGGGGCTGATCTAGGTTTGGAGGGCCGGAAGCTTGTGGGATTGTGGGTGTCTTCTTTAAAAACAATTCCAAAAGTCGCATCGAGCGAAAGGGGTGCAGAGTCCCGGAAGAGGCCACGCCAGCTAAGGGGACAGAAGCCTTAGTTGTTTCCTCCCCTGGAGGAGCCAGCAAGGAAAGCGGCCGGGCTTGGTGACCCTGAAACCCGGTGCCCTGGCGCCCATCACCATTCCCCCTCCCAGGAGTGGGCTAGAGGGCCTTCAGCGATGCTCCTGTCTCCAGGGATGGTGGCGCTCTGCTGTTCACCTGTATTTGCATTTAGAAAGTGACACAGAACTGAGCACATCTGTCCCCTGAATCCTCTGACTCGCAGGAGCTCCGCCGACAGATACTCTGGGACTTTAGTGACGGGTATTCACCAACTTCCGCCTCTAGTGACACTGAAGTCTGGAGAGAAATCAAAGGGGAAAATAGAGAATCGGGAGCTGAGACTGGCGTGGAGACGGATGCAACAGGTTCAAGCGTCAGTTCCACCCAGTCTGACAGACGTGGTCTCTCGGACCGGAATGAGCCAGACCAGGGAGGTGGGAGAAGGCTCCGAGGGAAAGCGGCTTGAGCTTGGCTCCAAAAGGGGGTTTGAATCCCTCTAATTCAGTGGTTCTCAACCTATGGGTCGCGACTCCTTTGGGGGTTGAACGACCCTTTCACAGGGGTCGCCTAAGACCATGGGAAAATGCAGATATTTACATCACGATGCATCACAGTAGCAGCATTTCATGGTTGGGGTCACCACCCCATGAGGAACTGTATGCAAGGGCCGCGGCCTTAGGAAGGTGGAGAACCACTGCTCTAACTATTCACCTCTTGCTACCCCATCCCCAAATCAGGCCCCCCTCCTCTGGAAAATTGCTGGAGCAGCCCCCCAAGATCTCTCCAGCGCATCGTAACAGAGGGCCCTTCTCTCTCCACACCGCCCCCGCCAGCTCAGGACCCGGAAATGCAGGCACAATGACATGAGGGTGGCTTTGGCTGGTTTGGCGCAGTGATAGTGTTAGCCTGCAACCGAAGGGTCCCGGGTTCAATTCTGGTCAAGGTGGCAGTTTCCCCAGCCCTGGCCAGGGGGCGTGCAGAAGCTAACCAATCGCTGTGTCTCTTTCCTATTGATGTTTCTGTCTGTCTCTCTCACTCTCTCAAAAACTCAATGGAAAATTATCCTTGGGTGAGGATTACCCCCACTTTCCCCCCAAAACAGTGATTGTGAAACACACAGCGTTTTAAAAGATGCAGAGAGCCGTGCCAGGCACCAGAAGGCCGTTTCCACCGACAGGGTGAGGACGTGAGGGTCAGTGCCAGGCTCCTCAGCTCCCTGGCAGAGAAAGACGGACGGTGGGGAGGTGGGGATCCATCCCGCCCCTCCATCCCTGGTGGCAGAGCGCTTGCCGTTCCATTCTCCCCGCCGTTCTGGAACCTTCTAATTACATCTCCGCTCCTCTCACCCACTGAGCATAAATACTGTAATTTGTACATGTTTGTTGCACAGGTATTTAGAAAATTATAGTCTCCCTTCTGTTGAGATATTTTAGAACTGCGCATCTCACTCTGACACAAGAAACTGCCGTTATTTAAAGTCATATGGTGGGAATTAAGATCCGTGTATTGAAATTGCTCCTTTCACAAAGGAAGCATGCTATTGGCCACCTTGAGGGCGCTACCCTTCTAAAATAATTAAGGAGACTGTTCGGTCAGTGTGATACATTGGTTACTAGTCACCCCTCCCCTATGTATATGTGACTTTTGATGCAATGCGGACATCTTTTAATTTTTTAATAATTATTTTAAAGATTGATTTGTTGTTCCACCTATTTATGCATTCATTGGTTGATTCCTTTTATAATTTTAACAATTTTTCATATACACCTTTTTAATTGATTTTAGAGAGGAAGGGGGAGACGGATAGAGAGAAACATCAGTGCTGAGAGAGAATCATCAATCGGCTGCCCCCTGCACGCCCTCCACTGGGGATCGAGCCCATAACCCAGCATGTGCCCTTGACCGAAATTGAACCTGGGATCCTTCACTCCACAGGCTGATGCTCTTTCCATTGAGCTAAACCAGCAAGGGCTGGTTGACTCCCATATGTGCCTTAACCGGGGTTTGAACTCACACCTTAGCATCTCAGAGAAGAGACACTTTTTTTTTTTTAATATATTTTATTGATTTTTCACAGAGAGGAAGGGAGAGGGATAGAAAGTCAGAAACATCGATGAGAGAGAGACATCGATCAGCTGCCTCCTCACACCCCACACCGGAGATGTGCCGCAAGCAAGGTACATGCCCCCAACTGGAATCGAACCCGGGACCTTTCAGTCCGCAGGCCGACGCTCTATCCACTGAGCCAAACCGGTCTCGGCGAAGAGACACTTTTGAAGGTGCCTGAGGTCTCCCCGAACGGGAAACCGTAGGGCACAAGCGGTTAAGCAGGTGGCAGAGCAGAGAAGCCGCCTACCGCTGTCCCCAGGGCACACACCCTGGATGATTTACTTGCTGTGCTCACTGTCTTCATAGGGAAGCGGCTGTAACTTGACCATTTTGTCTCCACAAAATTGTAGAGAAAAAGAAACAAGGTGACAGGAGAGATGATGTAAGCGGTGATGACACTAAATTCTGCAGTGGCCTTGTCTGGGAAAAGGTAAAATCCTCATAGAAAGTGTGTGCTGAACTCCAGGAGCGCACAGATGGGAAGGAAAGATTCTGGGTCTTTCTGCAAACTCACCCTTGGACATTGCAGTTCCTGGGTGCAGCCACTAGGGGGCACTGGTGGGCGCTGGTGCCAGCGTGATGCAGTGATGCGGTGAAGACAGGTTTTAGCCGTGGCTGGCAGGCAGAAGGCCCACGCCTTGCCTTGTTTATGAAATCCGCTGCTTTTTATCCGAGTCACAGAGGCAATCTAGGAGAGCTCATTAATTTCGACTTCGGTGACTCCCATTGTTTCATGATTTGAAAGCGACCCCGAAGTCTTTCCTTCGGAGGCGCTCTGAAGACCATTTCTGTAAGCAAATGAGGAGGGAAGAACAGTTGCTGGGGACTTTTCCAGAAGCCTTCACAGATGGGGCTGCTCAGTCACCATCAAACCACTCGTAGTCCCCGCTTCCTGGCAAAGGCCGTCTTCTGTTCATTCAAACCACGCCCGCATCTTCATTTTCACACATGTCTCCGAGGCATCCTTCCGGAGATTGGCTATTCTAACATTCAGTTATTTTTAATAATCCAATTGTGTGTTTTTCTTCAAAGCGGCCATGCCAAATTGTTGTGTTTCACCACCATCAGCCGCCACTTACCATTTTGCCTCTGAGTCGGCCCCTCCACAGCTAGAGAGGAAGGGGGAGAGGGAGAGAGAGAGAGAAACATCAGTGATGAGAGAGAATCATCCATCGGCTGCCCCCTGCACGCCCCCCAACTGGGGACCCAGCCCATAACCCAGGCATGTGCACGTGACTGCAATTGAACCTGGGGTCCTTGTAAGGCTGTCGCAGAGAGAGCTGCTGGTCTGGGTCCCTGCACCTGCCCGTTCTCTTTCTCTCTCTCTTCTGTGTCCCGCACGTTCCCGTGGCCAGCTGGTGCCCTTAGCCCGCGCGGGGCCTGGCTGCAGGGCATGAGACAGCATTCCTGTGTCTCCAGCCTGGTCGAAGCCCGTGCCCCATTTCCTGGAGCTCCTCCTTCCTGCCGGTGAGCAAGGACGAGGGAAAAGCCGAAGGGCCCCCGGGGTCTGAGCCGCCAAGTCCACCAGCAGGCACCTGCTTTCCGAGCTCCGGGTGGTATGACTGGTACGCCTGAAACCTCGGGTGTCACTGTGCCTGGCCTGCGGTTAACGGGGGTGGGGGGCAGGAGAGGCATTGAAGGGTCACTGTGTCCCGCTCAGGCCACGGGCACCCTCTGTCCTTGGTCCTGATGCGCCACCTCCCGCCACCGTGGCGGCGCTCCTGCAGCCCTGGCAGCGGCAGAGCAGATGCGGAGGCTGAACTTGGATTTTCCGGTGATTAACTTTCTCCCGTGCAGTTTGAGGTGATATGACTCTGTTCACTGTCTGAGAATGGCAGGCTGAACTTTCTCCCGTGCAGTTTGAGGTGATATGACTCTGTTCACTGTCCGAGAATGGCAGGCCGTTAAAATTGCCACCTTCATGTAGCTTTTATGGCATCTCTCTTCCTTTTTTGGCAGCCCGTGCAGTGTATGCGTTTTTATTACCCTTAATAACAGCATCGCCCTGTGGACACATGGAAACCACAGCACCTCGGACCTTGTAGCTGACAGTGAGGTCACGCAGACAGTTGGACCAGAGGCTTATGCATCCAAACGAACATAATGTCTGATGCCATTACATTGTAAAGAAATGGTATTAATGGTAAGAGGATTTAGAAACTTATTGTAAGAAGCCAATAAATGCTCCAGTATTGGATAGCTACCAATCACTACCGTTCTCCAAACAAAACGATCCTCCCGTTACAAATAAAAATAATCGCCTGTGCTCAGGCACTTTTCTAAGCGACTTCCTTAACATCTCAGATGACCTCAGTATGGATCATGCCTCCAACAAGCGAGAGGTTCTGCATGCCGATTGCAAGGGAGTGCGCATGCTCTTAAGCTGTCATCCAGCGGGAGAATATGGCCTCCCAGTTCCTTGAGAAATACAGGCAGCGAGCTTTATTTCTTCTTTGGAAATTCAGTTTATTTATATGCATTCCACCCAGACGGACATCTTTCAAATAGAACATTGGGAGCATATTGCAAAGTCTGTGAAATACAGAAGCAAATGTGTCTGGGAATTTTCTTTTCCTTGAACCAGTACATTTAGAAACGCGTGATACGGCACATTTGTATAATTAGATCTTGCAAGTTATTGTGGTTTGGGCCATTGTTCAGGTTTGGAAGATCCTTCTCTTTAAATGGGTTCAGGACCCCATTTTCAAAATAGATTTCTCTCTTTCACACGAAGAGTCTCTTCAGCCCCAGCAAGGGGGCTGGGTTGCTCGGAGCATCCTCCCACACATCAAACGGTTGTGGTTCGATTCCCTGTCAGGGTGCATAACTGGGCTGCAGGTTCAATTCTTGATCAGGGTACATCCCAATCTGTGTTTCTCTCCCTCCCTCTCCCCAGTCTGCCCTCCCTCCCTCCCTTTCTTTCTGTCTTTCTCTCTCCCTTTCTTCCTCTCTCTCTCTTTTCCTCTCTACAAAACATATCCTCAGGCGAGGAGTCAAAAGTAATAATAATAAAAGAATTCTTTCAAAATGAAACACCGGACAAATGTCGACATTCGGAACATAAGAAGCAGCTTGGAACGTGTTTTATTTATAGAAAGCTCCACGCGTTATTGTCAGCGCCTTTCTTTTCTCCGAAGAGCAGGACATAATGTCCACTGCCCCATGGGATGCTGTGTTCCCAATGACCACGTGCCACAGGGAGTCCCTTCTGTGGGAACGAAAGTGCCCAGCGGTTGTCCCCTCGGAGCTGGGCATGCGGTGCCACACAAAGCAGAGTGCCTGACCCTCCGGCTGCGCGGTGCCAGTGGGCTGGATTGTGCAGAGACCGCGAGGAGAGCACAGTGCTGCGGGGGTCCCCGCCTTGTGTTGGACGGAGGGGTGCGGGCAACAAAGCAGCTGGAAATTAATTAAGCGGTTTGTCTGCCTTACACAAAGCGACAGAATGCGATGCTGTGTGTTAAAGCGTTCCATTGAGTTGGTTTTGATGAGAGAAAAGCCAGGCTGAGTAAAATGAAATCAAAAATTAAAAAAGCATGAAGAAGTGGGGGGAAAGGATGATAATGCCAGATACGCTGTAAAATTAGCTTTTCAAAGATCGCACATACATAGTTTCCCTTTTCAACTTTTTGAGGATGCACTATAGTCCAGCCTTTTTCATGGGGCAAAATTGCTGCTCACTTTAGGTAATACAGTGGTACCTCGAGATACGAGTGCCCTAACATACAAGATTTTTGAGATACAAGCCATGGAGCGAGCGATTTTTGCTTTGAAATATGAGCAACAGTTGAGATAGGAGTAATCGTGTGGATCGGCCGGCTGCACACGACCCCCAAGTTTACTGCGACTTGAGTGTCTCATAGTTTCCCACGCCTCAAGGTTACGGAACGAATTAAACTCGTATCTCGAGGTACCACTGTCCTGTATTTTCTGGTGTATAAAATGACTTTTTAAACCAGGGGAATATTCTCAAAATTCAGGGGTCTTCTTATATGGAGTGTCATCTTATAGGGCAGGTATATCCCAAACTCTGTATTTTAGCTGGAAAAGTTGGGTGTCGTCTTATACACCAGAAAATACAATACATCTCGTTTTGTGGGCTCAGATAGCTCCCCTGTCTTCAGTGTTTGAAGATGGAGGGTCCACTAGATGGGTAAAGCTAAAGAGCTAAAGGTCCTGCATTGGAGGTTCCCATACCCAGGCATGGAAAGTGGCTATTCCCTCGCCAGATTGACAGGATGCAGGCCTTGCCAGTAAGCTTCCAGCAGAGTGAATGTGTGCGAAAAGTTGCTCGTTAAGGTTTTCCGTGTCAGTCTGTGAACTCTCCTCCATACAGAGCCATGGAACGGCCGTGCAAGACTCGGTCAGAACAGTCACCAATGGGACATATTATCCTCACGCTGACTGTGCTTCCAACATGGGCTTGACGGAAACCCCTCAATCATCTCGGCGGAAGGTGTCATCGACCTCATCCCTCCATAATTTAGTGCAGAGCCACTGCCTTCGTTCTGGTTCTCTGCCCCTCACCCCTCCCTTCCTCTCTGCGAGTCTCCTTCTCTCCCGGAGTAGAGACCTCAAGACAGGCCCCAGGGGCGGAGAGGGAAACATTTGTCAAACGATGGGATTGCCTTTGACATCAGCGATTCAGCAGAACTAAAATGTGGAGAACCATTTCACTTTCAGATGTGCACTGACATTCTCAAAACACACTGTGTTCCGAAGCCATGACGCTCGCATCGTATTGTGTTCCAGGTGTTACTTTTTATTAGAATGTTAAGTTTGGTCTTCCTGTGGGGTTAGACACCAAGGTGTGACAGACAGGCTCACGAGGCGTGTGAACGTCCCTGTCACCGTCCAATGAGCTTCACAGGTGTTCCCCGGCGAGCCAATCACACCTTGTCAGTTCTCAAGCTGCGAACATGGGACGTCATGACTCCTTGGAATTCGTTGTAATTTGTATTCCACATTCTGCTGGCCTCAGGCCACCGGGTGATTTCAGTTTATGTCTCACCACCCTCTCCACTAACTAACGTGAAAATAGTTCATATGTTTATGAGGAGGTTCGGTTAAAATTTATGTAGAGTTTTATAGCCAAGTCTATGAAGTTATGCATGGAGTCCTGCTTGTTTATCTTGCTGATATGTTTGTTGTCCAAGGAGAATCAGAACATCCTATTCCACAAAAGTACCCATGGTTTCAGAGAAAATTACAGTGAGGATGGGTAACCATCAATCAGTATGAAATGTCCCCCTGTGATTCTAGCCAGTTTTCTAGCCGATGCTATTGGTGATCACAAAGTGTGTCTCCTTTCATGAAAACTGTTGAGGTCAACATTGGCCTTCTTCCTCCTCTCCCTGAAATCCCTCCTGATGCTCACCTGCTACCTCTCCCCCCCTGCCCTCCGGAATGCCAGATCGATTATTGTGAGGCCAGAGAGGAAAGGTCTTTCTTTCAGTCAGAGAGGGAACAGTCCCCAGATGCAGTCTCACAGGTCTTGCCAGGGGGACTCATCCACCTCGGCCTCTGCTGCTTGCCTTCAGCCTTCAGTGCTGCGTGCATCCAGGATCGCTCCTGTATGTCAGTGCGGGGAAATGAGCATCCTCCAAGCGGAAGGAATGGTGCACTCAGCGTGGCCTTCAGCCAAATGTCAGAGTGACTTCTGTTCACTGTGAAGCAGGTCATGGACAATAGCAGGGATATGTGAGACTCTTACTCTATTTTTCTCCACGTCAATCGACCGAGCATCTTATGTAGTTTCTTTGTCCAGAGAAAACAGGCGGAATTATCATGGTAATTACAACAGGTGTACGCCGTGGACAGCTATCACACCACAATGCTGCATCTAAATCACAAAGGTAATAAACAAAGCAGGGGTTGACATTAAAAGCCACTCTGCCCTTTATCCTTCTGTAAAGCAGAAAAGGAAATCGGCTCCTATTTTTCAAATACAAGTTTTAGTGTATTGTGTTAATGTACAAAGAAAGAGGTGCATTTACTTAGCCTCAATAATTTTACAGGATACTAAGGGCCAGTGCATGAATTCGTGCACCTTGAAAGGAACTGGGGCCACAAGTCCACACCCCTGCCCGGCGAGCCCCATCCCTTGTCTGTTGGGATCCCTGCTCCAGCTGCCGTCACTCCAGGTGCTGATGGTCCAGCCTGCTCACACCAGCTGAAGGTGCAGAGCAATTGGGGCCGGCACCATCAGTGGGTGTGAGCTGCAGCTGCTGCCCTGATTGCCCCTCAGGAGCAGGGGGAGGTGGAGAAGCCCTGAGGACGATCAGGACCAGAAGCCACTGTTCCCACTCACTGATGGTGCCAAGCAATCAGGACTGGCATTGGGCACAGGTGTGAGCAACAGCTCCAGCGCTGGCTACAGGTGTGAGCAGTGGCTCCAGGACTGTCAGCGGGTGCAAGCGGGGCGATGGCGATGCTGCAGCAGGTGTGAGAGGTGGCTGCCAGCCTTGATCTCTCCTCAGGAGCAGGGGGAGGTGGAGAAGCCCTGAGGGGTGATCGGGGCTGGCACTCACTGCTCACACCTGCTGATAGCACTAAGTGATTTGGGCCAGTACCTGATGCCAGCAGTGGGTATGAGCAGTGGCCCTGGCTCCCACAGCGGGTGGGAGCAGTGGGCAGGACCATGGTACATGGGAGCAAAGACTCTTCAGTAACCACCAGAGGCTCGCTCCAATGACAGCGACCAGCAACTCACCTTGATCGGCACCTCTGTTCCCATTCACCTGCACTACCATCCCACCACAGCTGATACCCACCATGTCCCGCACATGCCCCCTGGAGGTCAGCGCACATCATAGCAACTGGTTGTTCAGCCATTCGGTCTATTTGCACATGAGCCTTTTATTATATAGGATGTGTGAGACTGGAGTTGTGCAAGGATTTAGGGGACACAGGGAGCCAGTAGGAGGGAAGTTTATTAGCGGGGATGGGGGATGGAGTCACAACCCGGGAGAGTTAGGATCAGCCTTCACTGTCCCGTGCAGCTGCATCCTATTGTGCTAGATGGGTGACCACTGGCTGTTCCAGGAAATGAGGCTGGGGCCACTTTTTCGTTTAGAACTTTCTAGTCCACCTGAGCTGGGTGTCCTCTACTGGCCTGTTTATACATTAGCCTAAAGAGATCTTAGAAGTAGCCTCACATCATTTGTTTTATATCTGAGAAGGCACATACCAGGGCAGAGGTCATGACTTTTGCACTGTAGAGTTCAAAACAAGAATTCACGGGTCTTGACTTCCAGTGAGTATTCTTCACACACCCGACTTCGTCTTTTAAGGCTTAATGGAATTAAGTACAGAAATTTGAACATTTACACGTATAGCGTGAAATAATATGCTTTAAAGATCTGATCGATTTTGAAGTGCAAAAGGTCACTAATGTATGAGCATTTAAATATTTAAATAGGATATAATAATACATGTATTGAAGGCTTAAAATGGCCTGTGCTTTTCATGTTAATTATTCCCAACTAATAGACGGGCCAATTACTGCAGGATGAATATTTAGCGCCCTCAGTGAAATAATACAGAAGTTGAAGGTGCTCTGTACCTTTTATTTTCCTCTTTATTCTGAGAAACCGTCTAAGTGTGGTTTGCCTCTGGTAACTTTTCCTAGAGAGGGTGCTTCTGTAGCTCGGCCAGTGTGTAAAGCAGGAGCTGAGACCGGACTGGGACATAAAAACTAAAAGCCGTGCTCAACAGTAAGGAGAGAGGCGAATGGGGAGAGGGGCTGGGGACTGAGCAGCCGCTCTTCCCACCTCCTGATCTGTAAAGTGAGATTTATAGTAACTACTGTGGGGGTGTTGATAGGACTTTATTATGTGCATCCTAAAGCCCAACTGTGGGAGCCCCTTTCCACATCCCGCCTGGTTCAGGGTTCCTGGTTCAGGGTTCGGGTTCTGGAGGAGGCCGCACGCAAATGAAGAGAGAGACTAGAAAATATTAATTCGGTGATATTGGGGGGCCACGCAGGAGCCTTCCTCTAGTGCAGCGGTTCTCAATCTGTGGGTCTTGACTCCTTTGGGGGTCGAATGAGACCCCCAAGGGGGTCGCCTAAGACCATCAGAAAACATAGATATTTACATCACAATTTATTAACAGTAGCAAAATTACACTTATGAAGTAGCAACGAGAATAATTTTATGGTTGGGGGTCACCACAACAGGAGGACCTGTATTAAAGGGTCACGGCCTTAGGAAGGTTGAGAGCCACTGCTCTAGTGGAAAGGACTGCCACTTGCTCTGGCCCTCTTCTCCCTTTTATTCAGGCTTTGGAACACACCCCTAGCCTTTAGGCAGGAAATAACAAAAACAGAAATTAACATGAAACAAACAGGTAGAGGCTGCTTCATCGAACAATGTTTTCATCTAAACAGTGAGTGATGAGCTCTGACCTTTCAGAGCAGTTAAGGTTGACCAGCCTCTGCTTTCCTGTTTACATCCATTTAGTGAGAACCATGTTTGGTTTCCGACAGCCCACAGAGAAGCTGTCTGTCTCCAGAGGTTAGGTTCTTAGGATGCATTCCCTGTCCCCTTCCCTTGGGCGGGAGGAGGTACTGTGGCCAGTGCTTTGTATAGACTGGCTCGGGAGGGAAGCTTTGTAAGTTTGTAAGAATCCAATTCAGTGGTTCTCAACCTTCCTAATGCCATGTTCCTTTAATGCAGTTCCTCATGTGGTGGTGACCCCCAACCATAACTGTAGCAAAGAAAATAATTTTATGGTCGGGGGTCCCCACAACATGAGGAACTGCATTAAAGGGACGTGGCATTAGGAAGGTTGAGAACCACTGATCTAATTCCTAGACTCGCACAAGCAACTACAGAAGTTCCTAGAATGCTTTCGTTACGTTACCAATGATGATGTTAGCCCCCTTTTTTTGTTTTAAAATGAAGTTTGTCTCTATTTGATCTTTGGAAACTGGACATCTGGTCTCCTTTCTAATAATAAGCCTCTTTCTTCATGGTACATCACATTTGATTGGACTGAATTACCTGCAACAGGTTTTTAAAATAAACTTAACCCAGAGTGACTCTTCTGGAGAATGAACTCATTGAGATGAAATGACAGAAGCACGAGAACAGAAAATGCACTTTTTGAATCCGCACTCATCCGAGTCACTGCCTGACAGTGGCCACACAGCTGGACAGCTGTGCTCCCGGGTCTTGTCTGGAAGATTCTGCGTAATGATCACAGCTGCCGGAGGCCTCCAGCTCTCGAGGATCGCTGTTAGAATTGGAAATAGCAATCTCGGTGTTACCATAAGTGAACAACAGCCCAAAATAAGAGATAGCTTCTAATTCTTACCGAGACAGAGAGAGTGAGAGAGAATGAATGAATGAATGAATGAATAAGTAATGAATGGTGATGAGTGAATGAATTTCTTGGCTTCTGACCCTGTAATGAATCTTAGTTATGGCTGATGGTAGTGATCAGTGAAGAAATACCTGCTACCTAATATGCTAACCAGTGTGTGAATTCTGGATCAATTCTTCTGCTCACTTACCATTCAGGTGTTAGTATTTTCTTGTCAAATTTTAAGAATTACTTGATTATATCTTATCTTTTACCGTATTTTCTGGCGTATAAGATGACCCCCAACTTTTCCAGTTAAAATATAGAGTTTGGGATATACCCGCCCTATAAGATGACACCCGGAGTATAAGATGACCCCTGACTTTTGAGAGGATTTTCCTGGGTTAAAAGATCGTCTTATACACTGGAAAATAACGGTGTCTTTGTTCCAATAAAATGTTTATCCATTTTTTCTTTGTCTATTGCTGGTTTGAAGGTTTCTTTAATTATGGCCTAGCCTTGCTACCCTGACTCACAAATATCAAGCATTGAATCATTAACATTAAAATAACAATTTTGAATGCAGTAAAGAAATTGCCCATCTTTTTCTCTCTCCTGAATTCTGAACTTATTATTTTTAATTCTTGTTTTAGAAATGATACACTTATTTATTTTGTTTTGAACAAAATAATTGTCTCCAGTTTCTAGATGCTTACCCAGAGCTCTTTCTGTCTCTGATTGTATTGTCTAATTATTTGTTTACTTATTTTCTTGCTTGTTACTTATTTATTAATGATTAAATAACTAAGACTTTTTGGGCAATTTGGTGGCATTTTTCTATTGGCCGTGGTTAGTGAAAGGGAAGGTAAAAAATGTGAATCACATGGACCTCAGTTTTACCTCAATTCACAATATCGGAAGCCATAGTAAAAAATGGAACATGTGTTTTTAATTGCATATTTTAATACAGTTTTCAGAGTTAATGGCATACGGTCAGGTTTAATTTTTATGAATGCTCAGCACATAAACACGATATGGATTTTAAAGTGTCTTATCTCCCCCAGTAGTTTTATAATATTTTATCGTTTCAGCTAAGTGACACGCTGCGGTTCGGCGGGACAGTGTGCCAGACTTCTCTGCGAAGAGTCTTCTGGAAGTTCAGGTAAACCGGCTGGGTTTTGTCCACTGGGTTCCGTCCCATTTCTACCCAATCAATTGTCCAGGTTCTCAAAGGTCAGAGTTACGCTTGCTCTTTCTAGTCCGCCCCTTCCAGAAATAGAAAAAAAATACAGAGAAACAAAAAAGGGAACGAAAGACAAAGCAAAAAGATCCATAACCTCTTTTGGTAATTTGGTACAACTCTAATTCTTGTTTTAGAAATGAATCACTTATTCTGTTCTGAACAAAATAATAGTTTCCAGGTTCTAGATGCTTACCCTTTGAGCAGCTAATTCCATTTTTTAAATTAAATCTTTATTATTCAGGTTATTACATTTGTTTCTCTTTTTTCCCTTCCACTCGGCTCCCAACCCTCCCTTTACCCTTACCTCCCACCCATTGTCCTCATCCATAGGTGTATGATTTTTGTCCAGTCTCTCCCTGTACACCCCTCCCCTCTTTCCCCCTGAGAATTAGCAGTCCACTCCCTTTCTGTGCTCCTAATTTCATTATATTCACCAGTTTATTCTGTTGATCAAATTTTTAATTCACTTAATTTTTAAATGCACTTGTTGATAGATATGTATTTGTTGTTCATAATTTTTTGGCTTTTACCTCTTTCTTCTTCCTCTTCTAAGAGTACCTTTCAGCATTTCATATAATACGGGTTTGGAGTTGATGAACTCCTTTAGCTTTTTCTTATCTGTGAAGCTCTTTATCTGCCCTTCAGTTCCCTTTTAACTATTTTACATTATATTGAAGGAAATTCTCCTAAAGGTACCACAGACTCTGCCTTCTCAAAAGGAAAGCGTGGTGTTTCTGTGGTGCTGAGTCTCCATGGTCCATGGCACCAGGCAGCGATCACTGCTCTGGGTGGTGCCCTCAGCGGCGGTAGATGTGCACACTTGCTTGCCTTCCACACAGGTGGCTCTCTGGTCTAAGGTCCATGCGGATGTGTGTGAGTTTAATTAAAATATTATATGTAGTCACAAGATCTTTCTTGACATCCATCCATCAAAATCTTCATTTCTGGCCTCTTGTCTAGTAGGATCCGGGTTATTATTCATAATGGATATTCCCAATCTTAAAAAAAAGTTTTCATTTTTCTTCATTGTATGGAGTATTGCAGATGTCCCCTCTTTTCCCTCTGCCTCCCCCTTATACCCAGCCCCTAGCCCACCCCAGGCCTTTCCCACGCTATTGTGTGCGACTGTGACTATGCATAAATGCATATACAGTGGTACCTCGAGATACGAGTTTAATTCGTTCCATAACCTTGAGGTGTGGGAAACTATGAGACGCTCAAGTCCCGGTAAACTGGTGGGTCGCTCGCTCGACGGCTCTTTTCTCAAAAATCTCGTATGTTAGGGCACTCGTATCTCCAGGTACCACTGTACATTCTTTGTTGAATCTCTTTCCCCCACCCTTCCCTCTGAGATCCATCAGCCTGTTCCATGCTTCCTCGCCTCTGGACCTGTTTTGTTCATCAGTTTAATTCGGTCATTGGATTCCACATACTGAAGAAATAAAATAAGAGTTTATTTTATTAACAAAATGAGAGTTTCCTGGCCAGGACCGCTTTGCTGAATCAGTGTGCCGTTGGTGGTGGCCTCTGTCTGGTCTCCGGATCCTGCAGGCCATTATCCTGCCCCGTGCCAGCCTCCCTCAGATACCAGGCCCCGCTTCTCGGCGGTGAAATATGACAGCAGCTGCGGACAGGAACAGGGGGCACCAGGCCGCCGCTGATGGCGCCGCCTCTGAGAACGGGATGCGCAGGCGTGTTCTGCCAGGCCTGCGGCTCAGGGAGCTGTGAGTACAGGACTGGGGAAGCTGCTCAAAGAGCCGAGCCCCGAGGGTGACAATGACAGGGCATGTCCATCCCATGTACTCTGAACAGACAGTTCCCCTGGCGGGGCTGGGCTGGGATCCATCAGGGAGAGCGCCTTCCTTTTCAGCTAAACCCACGGCTGATTCTTTTCCACCCAACTATGAGCTGGTGGGATTTTTATCCTTTTCAAAGCTCAGAGAGGCTGAGACCGGCTTGGCTCAGTGGATGGAGTGTCGGCCTGCGGACTGAAAGGTCCCAGGTTCGCTTCCGGTCAAGGTTTCTGACTTTCTATCCCTCTCCCTTCCTCTCTGTGAAAAATCAATAAAATATATTTAAAAAAAAAGCTCCGGGGCAGTGATGGGCAGGGGGAGCGTCTCTCTAATAACCGCACAGATGTGGTAAAAGCAGTTCTCACTCAGTGCAGTGTCAGAAGGAACAGATGGCTCTGGGCAAGTCCATTGCCCCTTCCTGCGCAGACAAGGACAAGCAGCCTCCTCCTGTGGCCACTTCTTAGCAAAGGGGCAGCTTTTCCTAGGGGACCGGTGGCAAGAAGCCTGGGGGTGTTTGTCTGTCTCTTATTGTTGCTGCTGTTAAAAGCTTTTCCCAAAAGGCATTTACTTTTCCCTAGGACATGGCTTTCCCGCAAAGCCTGGTACCTGGCCTTCTTCCTGCGCTAGACTTTTCCAGCCGCTGCTGTGGAAGTAGGATGCTGACTGGCGGGAGAGCACGCGTGCAAAGTGTGACAGCCCATCAGAGGTGGTGCCAGGGGCCTGGTCCCCGAGGACGGGGGTGGCCCTGCTGGGTTCTTGAGTGGCCGCTGTGGGTCACACGTGCACCTGGAAAGGGTGGGAAACCCGTCCCCCAGGCAGGCTCCTCTGGGGAGAGCCCCGAGGCCCGCAGGTTCGGAAATGAGGCAAGAAGGCCCAGGAGAGGGCTTGGGGGTTCTGGGGCGCTGAGAGAGGGGAGACGGCAGAGGCTCCTGCCAGGCGGGGCCTTGGGTGGGTGAGAACCCCCAGTTCCCTGCGCCCACAGGGAGGTGCTTGCTTCTCTGTTGCCGGAGGAGGGGAAAGTGGGGGGAAAGGAGCAGGGGGGCTGTTGTGGGAAGCGGGGAAAGTGGGGGAAGGGAGGAGGGGGAGTGAGCTGCCAGCAGTCAGACCCCAAGCCGAGCAGCACTCTGTGGGCCTCAGGCTGCAGGCCTTCGTCAGGCCTTGTCCGCGCCGGTGCACACGTGTGTGTGTGTGTGTGTGTGTGTGTATGTGTGTGTGTGTGGACTGGATTCCGCAAAATCCCATATCTTGTGGTCAAAAGGGTTTGAAATCTGGAAGACCTAAAAGATATTGAACAGGTTCCATTAAATTATAGATCGACTTAAAGAACATAAACACATAGATTCATATATTACCCCCTCCCCCAAGTTCATCACCAAGTTAAGTGCAGAAATGCCTGTTAATGGTCTAACCAGCCTCTTCCTGTCTCTCTTTTCTTTCATTCCTTCCATTGAAAGACTGGGACATTGCAAGTCCATTTATTAACACTCGTGCTGCCTGCCAAGCCACTGGGCTCATCTGGGCTGCGTTACTGGAGTGATTTCATTTCACTTAACCTTGACAGGGACTCCGTGCTCCCGTCCAGATTTCAGAGCAACCTGATGGGGGAAATACCTGGATCCCCAGTCATTTCATAAATCTTCATTTTTGTCTGTTGTTCTGTGCAGCTGGGGAGATTTTTTTTGAACGTTCATAATGTACAGAAGCAGAAATTTAAAATAATCTCCATCTCTTTTGCAGAGGTTCTTACAATTATCCATCTTACCCCAGGTAGTGGCAAAATTTCACAAAATTCTTTATTATTCAAAATAAATTAACACACTGCTGAAACCGGTGTGGCTCAGTGGATAGAGCGTTGGCCTGTGGGATCAAGGGTCCCAGGTTTGATCCCGGTCAGGGGCATGTACCTTGGTTGGGGACACATCCCAGATGGGGGGTAAGCAGGAGGCAGCTGATGGATGTTTCTCTCTCATTGATGTTTCTGACTCTCTATCCCTCTCCCTTCCTCTCTGTAAAAAAAAAATCAATGGAAAAAAAAAATATATGTGTGTATATATATATATATATATATATATATATATATATATATATAAATGAATTAATAGAAAAAGCTGTATTTTGTTAGCCTATGACTATATTTAGAACTTGCTTGGCACATGACTTTCTCAGACCCCCTGCCCTCCCTGACTCTGAGGGTAGCCTCACACGGTGCTCCTGTGCATGAGCCTGTGTGATTTTATCTCCTTCCCTAATTCTCTCCCTTCCCCAGGGCAACGCCTGTGACTTCTGGTTACAGGACTGGGATTTCCAGCTTCTGACAGAAATGAGAATGATCTGGGTTGATCACTTTTTATTCTTGAGCTAAGCGTACTTGTGAAATGTCTCTGATGTCAGCCCTATCTCCTGATATTTCAGCATTGCGATAACATGGTGCCAACCGTACAGCCTGCGCCGTGTGCATTTATTGTTATCCATTTCAGTAAGAGTGCGTTTCTGTTTTCCGTGCCCCCACGGCCGTGTCCCTTTGACAGACGGATGGAGACTGTTCATTACATTGACATCACTTGTCGATATTAATTGCACTGTGATTTCGCTCTATAATAAGCTTCCATTTCCAGAAGCTCTGCAGTGTGAGGTGTTTGGGACGCTGCATTTTAGATGAGGACCCGGCCAAGTCTGCAGTCTGCTGCCTTAAAAAGCACAGTCCCCGCTCTCCCGAGAACAGCACGGGGGTCTGGGTGCGACCGGGCGGTGTCTCCTGACCTTGTCCATCTAGCTGAGTGGTTCTCAACCTTCCTAAGGCCGCGACTCTTGCATACAGTTCCTCACGGGGTGGTGACCTCCAACCATGAAATGTTGCTACTGTGATGCATCGTGATGTAAATATCTGCATTTTCCAATGGTCTTAGGCGACCCCTGTGAAAGGGTCATTTGACCCCCAAAGGGGTCGCGACCCACAGGTTGAGAACCGCTGGTCTAGATGCAGCGTCTCAGGTGTGTGCGTGGGGAGGATGGGAACCGCCGGGGAGAGCAAAGACGTATTTGCGTGTGGGCCTTTCCCACCTCGCGCTGCTGCAGATTTCTATCAATAAATTGAGCATTTTCCTTTTCATGTTTTCCTTCCCAGGCTTTTTCTCTTGTCACTTCCACCTTTTAAAATTATTTTTCTGTTACTCTTCTCTTCCTCTGGCTTCTTTTTCCTGTCTGTCCTTATCTATTCTCTTAAATGCTGCAACATCCCGAGATAGAGAGGGCACAGGGGCAGTGTTGGTCAGATAAGAGGAAATAAGGGTGGGACTTTTTTCTCCGCCTAAACGTACGCTCACTGTAGAGTTCCGTTATCTCCGATTTCAAAATGCCGACCGTTTGTCTGGACTTATATTTGGAAAAGAGTCAGAGGAAATGCTTATTCTTGCTCACAGCCGAGCAACAAAGAAACTAACGGGCCCTGCCAGTCTCCATGCCATATGTTTTCCAGCTAATTAAAGATTTTCTTTGGAAAAAACACGCCCGCCCCACAGGCTGAAGGGGGGAGGTATCGTTGTGTACCTCTGGGTTAGCCTGGACAGAACCTCTGTCACATGCCATCCCGATGCACCACATTCCAGAGGAACATGTTTCATTAAAAAACCAGAGCTTTGGCTGGCATAGCTCAGTGGTTGTGCTCTGACCTATGAACCAGGAGGTCAGGGTTCATTTCTTGATCTGGGCACATGCCTGGGTTGTGGGCTTGATCCCCAATAGGGGCGTGCAGGAGGCAGCCGATCCATGATTCTTTCTCATAATGGATGTTCCTATCTCTTTTTCCCTCTTCCTTTCTCTCCAAAGTCAATAAAAGTATATATTAAAAAAGGAGGGCTCCTTTTCAAGGGCTCATTTTTATTAACCTTGATTTCTCTACAACGGGATAGTCAGACTTGGGATGGTACAATGGCACTGAAACTTTGATTTCCAGAATGTTTGAGAAATATAGCCTGTCTAGACTAATCAAATAAGGTGTGCAAAATAATCAGTGAAGAGTTTCTTTTAAAGCTCAATTTCTTCTTTCAAACCGTAAATTTGACAGGTCAAGGGTAAAACAGTCAGTGATAAAAAATAAAGTTTAAGTTGTAGCTTAGTTACGAAGCCAGTTACACATCCTATGTAATAAAAGCGTAGTGTGCAAATTGTCCCCTCAACTGGAGTTCTTCCAGGAGTTCAATCAGGTAGTGGGGGGTGACCGGCCAGGGAAGGGAGGGAGGCCCTGGCTGGCAGCAGGCAGCCAGGGGGAGGGGAGGGAATACCCAGCCGGCAGCCACTAGGAACCCTACCAGTGCACAGATTTTGTGCACTGGGCCTCTAAATATGTAAAATAAATTATAAGCTATAAACACCAGCCATGCCCATGGCCTTTAGTACAGCACCGATCAGTAAGAGTTTTCCTATTCCCATTTCTCTTTTCCTCTCTAAACTCATCCCTGAAGAAGGTCAAAATCCTTTTTATTCAAATGGACACAGAAAAGTGAATCAGAATCTCACCCCACCCCGTTTCTTGGCCTCTTGCCTGCATAATGTCTTAAGCAGGGAGGAGAAAACTTAATTACAAGTGTCTTATAATTTCTGAATTGAGATAGCAGCCCTGACTTAAAGCAACCGTGTTATTTTTGTTACCTCGAGTAGTCAAAAAATGTCAGTGGAATTCATGTTTATGTACATGCAAGGGAAAATCTTGGCCACTGAATTGATTTAAAAAAACTTCTTAAAATGGAAAATTTCATACATACACACACACACACACACACACACACACACACACACACGTGGAGATCATGGTACCACGGACTCCCATGTGCCCATCGCTAATTGGAACAGACATCAGCTCATGACCAGCTTGGTTCGCCCATCCTGCTGCCTTTATTAAAGCAGATCTCAGATGCCCAGTCACCCACCGAATTAATGTTAAAGAGACAGAGGGGCTAGGGAAGTTACTTTAAGATTATACTGCAGGAGCCCTGTCATTGTATTAGTTGTGGGGAAAAAGATATATGAGTTTTCTATGTGTCATGCTAGGGACAGAGCTGGCCTGGATTTGAAAGCATGCTTGGATGGCTGGATTTATCCAGATGTAGGCAAACTGAATTGATTTAAAGGGACCTGGGATGGGGTGTCCTAACCACAATTTGGGTTTCTGAGCAGTAATTCATTCTCTCATTGTGAATTGTGACGCATGTTGTTCCTACGGAGGAATGTTTTCATATTTATCAGGCGCGGATAATAATATAATTCAGGTAACTGACTTATACACACTGCACACTCCTCCCTGACCCCGGTTCCTCACCCCCCCTCTCTGTCATAACCGGGAAGGGACCTGTCCCCACTGCTGTATCTATCATACAATTGCTCCTTGAAAGGATGTCTTCCCTGGTGTGTATCCTCAAACCATTGTGTGGTTGTGCATGTTTTGAACTTTCTGTGAAACTTTCTGTGGATGATGGGCACTCATGTGTGTTCTTGGATGTTGTAAAAACTGCCATAAGGAACGTTTTTTGCTAGAACTGCTTTGGTATCTGGGCAAGAACCCCTGCCCGTTCCAGCCTAGGAACAACCTTACTGGCCAGAAGGCTCGCCACATTAACTTCAAGGTTGAATTCATGTTTATCTGCAAAGTGATTTCTGATTTCCATGCCTACCGGCTCTCTGTGTGACAGAGATACCTCCCCCCTCTCCATTGCTCCACATCCAGAAACAACCCCGAGAGGGGCTGCACAGGGAAGGTGTGGTCACCTGGAAAGTGGGAAAGGTGGTTTGGGTGTGCGTTTCCCATCGTCAGGTCAAGTTGAGTCTGTTTTCGGGTTTATATGTCATCCGTGTCTTCCCTCCTCTAAAAAGGCATCGCCTTGACCTTTGCCCAGGTTTTAGTTGGGCTGAATTTCTTTCTCACACTGGTACGAGTATCGATATGTTCTGTATATAAACCCCTTGCCATGACCCTAAAGTCTTGGTTTTAACCAAATGATCCTATACGATAAAAGCCTAATTTGCAAATTGACCAAATGGTAAAACAACCAGTCACTATGATGTGCACTGACCACCAGGGGGAAGGCGATTAACACAGAAACTTCCCCCCAGTCCGCAGGCCTCAGGCCAGCCAAGGTGGGTGCCAGTGGGGACCACCTATGGCCCACTGGTCATCCCACAGAGGGAGGTGACTGCAGTGGCGGTGGGGGCGGGGCTGGCTGGCGAGTGACCTACTCTATTTCCATTAAATTACTTCCTTAGAATGTATTCGAAATCTGTCACTTCCTCCCCCTCGGCCTTTGTGCAGGGCCCGGTCTTGAATCTGATTTCGAATAGTAACGGATTTCATTTCCATGTAATTCGGTGCCACATTGACACCTGAGCACCATGAGATAGAAAAGGCTTAGGAAACCCCAGTCCCGGCCTCGGGGAGAACTGGCGGGTTACATAATGGACCCTCTGAAGCACATCCTTAAGAGGGACTTTCACAAGGATGCCGAATGCTCGACCTTCTGTTCACCACTCAGGGAGCTTCGCGAAGGGCATGGCCTTCTGTCCTCTCTGTTCTCTTTTCACTTCCACTCTGTGCCGGCCAAAACAGTGCGTGGTGAAGCATTGCTGAAAAATTAGAGACGTTTTTGTAGTTTGAAGGGAGATGTCTAAAAATATCTTTATTTTTATTTTTAAAAATGTGTTCGTAGAGGAGAGCGATGTTGTGCTGTTGCCTAAATCCCCGAGCCTCATCACCAGCTGGGACTCCTCCTTCCAGGTGACTGTCCCAGCGCTTCTGCCGTTTCAGGATAGGCCACGCTGCTGGCATCCTCTTGAAGAGCAATGTCTGTCTCTATCGGCTTTTATCTATTCAGTAAACTTTTAATGAGTCCTGACTGCTTCCTGGAAGTATGTAGACAACTCACTAATTTCCCTGCGACATTCGGCTGGGTGGAAACTGGCGAGCGATTCCGTGGGCAGTGTCATTTTTGAGCACATTTCCGAGGATAGGGAGGGCTGGGGTTGTAATTTCCTGTCGAATAGCTATCTGGCGTACGCTGACTCCAGCGCTCATTCGCAGGTATCCTTTCACCTTCAACAAGACGGTAACTGCCTTTGAATGGCCTGCTGTCCTCTTCTATTGGTGTGAACTCAACTATCAAGGCCGTCGCTGGCCATCTTGCCAGCCCTTCGCCGCTTCATCCCCACAGCAGGCCTGTGAGGCCACCAGAAATGTCACTGATCGTGGATGTAACCATCATCTTCCCATAATAAAACCGGTGCTATCATGGAATGACAGATTCAGGAGTATTATAAAAAGTCTCTCCACCAGATGGCAAATAGGCCACTGTTTACGTTTTTTAAACGAAGGCCGCAGATGGTGAGGAATTAGTCCACCACGTTTAATAGGAAAATCCCTCCGCACTCCTGCAAAGCGCTTTGCTTTTTACTGCGAAGAAATATACTTGGCAGTTTAGCGACGAACCACTCTTTTGCCTTCCAAACTGTGTATCGCAAGCATATGGGAAAGATGCCTAAAGAACCAGTGTTCATTCTTTTTCTTTATGTGCCTTTAAGCTCACGGAGCAGTAAAAATAAATAGGAGTGAGAAAGGTGGATGAATGCATTCATTTTTTAGGAAAAAAATAATAATTCTCAAAAGCATTTTTAGGTAATGTACTCGTCCCATTACAGTATTTTTTATCATTAAAATTTTGGTGGGCTGTAAAGAAAAAGATTCAATGTGACGTGAGCATTTTAAAGAATGTTTTGTTAAATACATCTATAGTCTGGGCTAATTATATGTTTATTTTATGAAATGGTATAGCAATGTTTTCAGTCACAGGAATAATTCAACAAATTAAATAAGCATTTGAAAACAAGAATTTACATTTTCTCTTCCGCTATTACAGTAGCAGAGGAGCTGCGATCACTACACTTCTGCAAACAATTGCCCACGCCTCACACAAGCATGTCAAACTCAAAGGCTAACACAGGCCAACTAAAGGACGCATGCAGTCCACAGGCTGTGAGTTTGACATGCTTGCCTTATAGTGTGTCATGCTATTCTCTCACTAGCATACATTTGTATCTCGTGTTTACGGTGTTATCTTTCTTCAAATAATTGGTCTAGGTCAGTGCTCGCGAGCCGTGGTTTGCCGACCACTGGTCTAGGTGATGGTCACTCATTTCCCGGGGTTCCACCCAGAAACCTATGAATGTAAATCATGAGCCACAAAGCGCATGCTTTGACTTGTGTTGATCCAAGGTCTTAAAGGAGCAGGCTTGGCAGAGACCTCTTAGATGACAAAGCTCTGCCAGTCCCCCTCTCCTCTGCACAGGTGACAGGACGTGAGAGAAGTCAGCTAAGCCTGTTCTCTAATGCGTGTGTGATTCTAATTCAGCGTGGTCTTCATCGCGCTGCACATGGTGGCGAAGCTCCACAGCTGTGTTACCGAGCTCTGTCCACCCAGGAGCCGCTGGGCTCAGGGCCTGGCAGCCAGCTCCTTGGCACTCCCTCTGCTTCATGCCAACACGCGAGGCCCCTGCGGCCTCCTGCCAGTCCGCCTGTGTGGCAGGTTGTTCAACAATACTGTCTTCTGTTGGTTATAGCGATGGCTCTTCCCTCTGATTCAAACACTTAGAACCTCTGAGAGAATCGGGGGGAGTGACCAGGGTTTGCAAACCCACGTGACCTCCCCGTGGTTGGTCTGACGGTTTCTATCCGGTTGGTCTTGAATCCCATCATGCCATTTCTGTGCCAGCTGAGACAGTTCAGTCATTAACGGAACAGACTGGAAAGGTGATTGACTCTTCAGTAAAGAGCACGAGGGAGCGACAGTGGCCGGAAATGGTTTTCTGACCTGTACCCTTGACCGTCCCCCACGTTTTCCCAGGGGCCACTGCGGTGTGAGTACTTTTAAAGAACCAGCGAGCATGCTCTTCCATTTCAGTTGTAGTTTGTTATGAAATGACCAGCGTGGGAAGTTGTCTGTCCGGCAGGTTGCCTTTCCCGTCTGTCCGTGCAGAAAGGCGCAGGCCGGCTCCAGACTCAACCTCTCCAGATGGCCATTCAAGAAACATTTCCACAATCACTTCAAAGATGTCACCAGGGTCTTTTCAAATGAATTTTACTTTATAAAAATGAATTATTGGAATTAAATAGTGTCCTTGGCTGTTTTAAAGAAATTAAATACTAGTAATGGTTGGGATAAAAAGTCAGTGCAAAGGGTGCAAAGATCCTGTGGCTGCAGGACCTTATATTTTAAAAATACCTATTTGCGAGGAAGTAAGATGAGACAGTCAATAGAAGACGTTTAAATCTGAAGTCACATTACATCAGGATGAATTTGGGTTACAGATTTGGAATGGGAATAAAAATCCAAGGAGACCGAATTAATGGCACAACATTTCCTATTTATAGACAATAGCTTGTTAAATGAAAGGTGATGATATCAATTTATTACAGTATTTATGCTCCATCGGTGTCAATATTTAAGTAAGGTTATCATTTCAACCTTTTGTACTTGAGAAAAAATTTATGTCACTTTCAAGTTTGTGAGAAATAGGATGTTTTTTCATTCTTTTGAAGTAACAATAATATCTGGCTACCTGTGTTGCCTTTTTTGAATAAAGTACAGTGTAAATACTAACAATGACTAAGGATACCGTTATTAACAGTGATAGTAAAGATTCAGACAGTGCCAGTCTGTGGAAAAGGCACTTCAGAAACAGCGAGTTGCGATCTTCAGGTACTGAGGTGGGCACTCTTACCTCCTGTTTATAAACAAGGAAACATGGGCAAGGTGCTTCTTCAAAGTGAAAGTAATGTGACAGGTGCAGCCCAGGACCAAATCTGAGCCGGTGATTACAGTGTTTGCTCTTCTACCAGCTTCTACCTCAGTGAAAACGGTGATCCAATGTAGACCAGACCCACTACAGTGGTACCTCAAGATACGAGTTTAATTCGTTCCGTAACCTTGAGGCGTGGGAAACTATGAGACGCTCAAGTCGAGGTCGTGTGCAGCAGGCCGATCAGCGCGATGACTCCTATCTCAAATGTTGCTCGTATTTCAAAGCAAAAATCACTCACTCTATGGTTCATATCTCAAAAATCTCGTAGGTTAGGGCACTCATATCTCGAGGTACCACTGTAATTTTATTCTGTTCTATGTACATCACCATGGGAAATGACAAACTTGGCAGAAGATGGTTGTGTTTTGTTTTTATTAAATAGTCACAGTTTATAATTCTTTAAGATTTACTATATTATACTATCGCGTGTCTCCTTCCTAGACCCTGATATATTTCTATTTTGAACCATTAGTCTTTCATAATTAGTTTAGGCGACTCTTTGTAAAAATATTAGTGAAGTCGCTGTGGGTTCAATGTCATTAAATCTAAGGGAGTTAAATTATCACCTGGGCCTGATCATTCTCCACAGCAAATTCTCTCTGAATTCATCACAAACTTTAACACTTACAGTCACCTTTCTTTAAAAATAAGGAAGTCTAAATTGGTTCAAACCAGGGAAGTGATAAAATACTTTAATTTGAATGAAATGTGGCCATTGGCTGGCATCAGAGATCTGCCAAGAATATTTGTTGCGTTGTGATTTTAAGTTATTTCCATGTCTTGCTGCCACGTTTCACTTTATGAGGCGTGAGAGTTGGCCTGCAGAGATAACTAGGTTTTCTCAGCTTTGGCAACCAGCACTTTGTCAATCATTCTGTCCTGAAAAAGAAAGCTTGAACACTGCGAGTGCCAGACTCACCACGCTGGCCCTTGGAGAGCCGTTAGAGAGCGGGGTCAGCCGTAAATCTGGCATTTGTTGGCAAGATTAATAATCTGCCTTACTGAGTCCCAGCACAGGGACTCACTGGTTTGGTGAAATCCAACACGTTAGTTTCCATTCCTCACATATATCCCCTCCTAGCACCTGCCACTGTCTCTGGGTCACCAGATAGTTATCGCTGGGCTCTTCAGGGTGAAAAGATTTCTTCCATTTACCTCTGCCCATTTCCAGTACAGTGGTACCTCGAGATACGAGTTTAATTCGTTCCGTAACCTTGAGGCGTGGGAAACTATGAGACACTCGAGTCGCGGTAAACTGGTGGGTCACATGCAGCCGGCCGATCCGCTTGATTACTCCTATCTCAAATGTTGCTCGTATTTCAAAGCAAAAATCGCTCGCTCGATGGCTCGTATCTCAAAAATCTCGTAGGTTAGGGCACTCGTATCTTGAGGTACCACTGTATTTACATATTTGGCACAAGATGTTTATTTCTCTTGTAAGGGAAGATTGCCCAGGGAGCTTTACTCTTTCTCTCCAAACCAGAAATACGGGCTTAGCGTGTATTGTGAATCTGTTGGCCACAGGATAGACTTAAAGACTCCAATCCCTGATCTCCCCAGTTGTGGATAATTTTACTGTCATGAGCAACCTTGACTCACGTCTGAAGAATGGCATCACGGTGAGGCTGACGTGTAAACGATGCGTCACCTACAGTTCATTTATGGCTGATGCGTGAGGGGACCTGGCACTGTTGAAGGATACAGTTTTTATTTGCCTCTTTTAAATTTTTTTTAATGTATTTTATTTAGGTGACTAAATAAAAGGTACATGCCTTTGACTGGAATCAAACCAGGGACCCTTCGGTCCGCAGGCTGACGCTCTTTGATCTTTCACAGAGACGAAGGGAGAAGGCTAGAAAGCTAGAAACATCGATGAGAGAGAAACATCGGTCAGCTGCCTCCTGCACGCCCCACATTGAGTATGTGCCTGCAACCAAGATCCATGCCCTTGACCGGAATTGGACCTGGGACCCTTCAGTCCATAGGTTGACGCTCTATCCACTGAACCAAACCGGTTTCGGCTGCCTCCTCTCTTAAATAGGGAACACTGGATTGGCTTTTAGAAACTGAACAACACATGTTAAAGTCACATGTCTGTTAGTAAGCCAGTTACATGTTATACATAAAAGGCAAATTTGGACAGTGGTAATGAGGCCACGTGTTTATAAAAAAAAATGTACACTGTATATGAATTAAGGTACAGATACTTACATGAAAGCGTGTTCTTGCTGAGTGAACCCGATGGGTTACAGGACTGGGTGAGGGGGAAGGTATTCTTTAGATGGGTATGGGGGACATTTCCCTAGTTATGAATCAGAGTAATTTTCATAACATTACTAAGCCTTAGAGCAGCGGTTCTCAACCTGTGGGTCACGACCTCTTTGGGGTTCAAATGACCCTTTCACAGGGATTGCCTAAGACTATTGGAAAGCACCTATTTCCCATGGTCTTAGGAACCAACACACTACTCCTCAGTGTAGCAAAGTGTAGCAATGTAGTTTATTGTTGTCCTATGAAGACTGTTACCCATGCTACACCACCATTTAAGACACAATTTCATTTATTTGTAATTAGAAATATTTCACAATATATAATTACGTATCGTTTTTGTGATTAATCACTAAGCTTTAATTATGTTCAATATGTAACAATGAAAATACATCCTGCCTATCAGATATTTACATTACAGTTCATAACAGTAGCAAAATGACAGTGATGAAGTAGCAACGAAAATAATTTTATGGTTGGGGGTCACCATCACATGAGGAGCTGTCTTAAAGGGTCGGGGCATTTGGAAGGATGAGAACCACTGCCTTAGAGGAAGAGGGATCCATAATAGATCCAGCCACACCTTTACACAATTATGTAGTCAGATGGTATCCAAATGAGGGCATTTCCAAAGGTTTAGACGAGAGTAAAACTCACTTTCTAAAGATGAGATAGCTGACATCAGAATCGTCCTTTTCAGGTTTTCCAAATCAAAGCGTTTCTTGGACAAATGTGACTTGGTGGAATGTGTTCAGAAGAAGGGAGTTTGGGGTTTTTTTACAAACGCAATTCGTCCGAAGCTCATTGCGTTGCGAGCAGAGCCAGTTTTTCTCGGTCACACATTATTTGGCAGGAAGTCTATTGTGGCTGCAGCGTTTAGGTTTTACAAGCAGGCCTGCTTTATAGGAAGCGGTGGCAGTATTTTTAAAGAGCGGCGATATAATGCATTTTAGCCTCTGAATGTGAAGATATATTGTATTTAATGGTGCCAGGAAGAGATAGCCCGGCCCGGCAATATACAAACATGTCCACGCGCCTGATACAGTAGTCGAGAAATGACACGCAGAATGGCTCCATTTCTGCCCTGGACATCTCTATGGGGACTGGCAAGCCAGCCTCGTACTAACTCATCCAAACACGAGGCAGAGTTCTAAAAAACACACATCTATTTACAAAACAACAACAACAACAAAAAATATCTATTTACTAATAGCTGTTGTTTTTTTTTCCCATAGAAATGGCCTCATTGTTTAAGTCTAACTCTGTGAGTGGGATTCTCATAATGAATTCAATTCCCGTCTTCGAATTCATGTTATCTAAATGAACTTCGATCCGCCCATGGGGAAACTTGGAGCTTTGATGAGTAACTTACCTCCATTGTCAGAGATAAGTCTGTCAAAGGGAAAAACACGATAAGTCCCCTCACAGAAATGTTCATGTTTGCATTTGAGAATCGTGGAGAGCAGTTTTAAGCGGTTAGTAAGCAATCTGTTGGCCTTGTGACCTAGTAGAACAGTGGTTCTCAATCTTTCTAATGCCGCGACCCTTTAATACAGCTCCCCATGTGGTGGTGACCCTCAACCATACTTCATAACTGTAAATACCTGTGTTTTCCGATGGTCTTAGGCGACCCCTGTGAAAGTGTCATTTGACCCCCAAAGGGGTCGTGACCCACAGGTTGAGAACCACTGCAGTAGAAGAACTTCAGTAGTGATCTGACGGAGAAGATTGCCTGCTTCTTAAGGCCTTTACTTAGAGAATTCAATGTACTTGTGATTCTAATAAAGTTTTAGTTTAGGAGAAAAGGATGTCACTTCCATCCCACTGTACTGAAAAGTCACGCGAGCTTAAAGATACTATGTTTTGCACTTGAGCCTAACTGGTATAAATTACTTGTCATACTAACGATCCCATTAATCAGAGGACATGTAGTTCAATTACGGAAGAATACCACATGAGTGTTTAACAGACTCAACAGCATACGACCCTATGGAAACGGAAATATGTATTCTAGCACCATCGCCCATTATCTGCCTGGACGGGCCTGCTGCTTCTCCATAAGGGATGCATAATGAATGAGTTAAGAAACACGCTAGCCAGCAGCTGAGGTTACAACTTGACTGAACTACCACACTTTGCAGCTTTTGGATCTATTTTGCCTCGGACCCTGAGTGATTCCCAGCGGAGATCCAAATTACCTTCCCCCGGTACGTTGTTGCTTTACATGGGGAACTCTTGTCCAGTTTTGTACCAGCATTTGCCTCAAATCAGCGAATGTTCGCACTCACAGCGTGCTGACACATTATGCGATTGAGGTTCATTTTTTACCGCCACTTCTATTGATTAAGCTATCCCAGGACCACTTTATTTAGGTCTCGGAGTGAAATGATATTAACTAAAACACGATAAAAGGTGAGGTAATGTGTTAGACTTTAGCTTATATTTCACGGTTTCCATGGAACAAAATCAAATGACTCTATATTAATCCTCGAAGTCTGTCCCTAGAAGTCTGTCACTTTGAATTTCTTACTTTCCTTGTTTAATCTAGTGATGTGTAGTGCCTTAATAAATTCTAGGGGGGACACAGCCCACCCACGGTGATTTCCTTTATTGCCAATAAGGGAGCATACCTAATGCAGCATCACATTATGTCATATTCGGTTAGTCAGAATAACGTGACGTGCAGGGCATATGCCTGCCTGAAAGTGTGTCAGATTGACATCATGAATACTCAAACCCTTGTCAGTGCTGAGGACGCTTAGGAAAGTGTGGTGTTGTTTCTAGATGAGCCGTATGAAAGGAAATGGCATGCTTTGGAAGGAATGTGTTTTTAATGAGGTCACGCATGTAAGCACTAAAGTTCTACATCAGGTAAGAAAAAATTATCAGATTCTAAATTTTAAATTTTAAATATATATATATATATATTTTTAAAAAAAGTATATTATTATTATTATTATTATTATTATTGACATTTTACAGAGGGGAAGAGACAAGGATAGAGAGAGAAACATCCATCAGCTGCCTCCTGCACACCCCCTACTGGGGATGTGCCTGCAACCAAGGTACATGCCCTTGACTGGAATTAAACCTGGGACCCTTCAGTCCACAGGCCAACGCTCTATCCACTAAGCCAAACCGGTTCAGGCAGATATTAAAATTTTAATATCTATAGAAGCCTGATTATTTTTCATAGTAACCAAATAGAAACCGATAGCTTAAAAGAGATGAAGACTTTTTCTTTCAAACTTTCAGAGCGTAGGTAATGACCAGTGTTTTACATAAAGAGCTAAATGACTGTGGGAAACTCTTGAGAGGAAATACGGTAACAGAGATACTTGACAAACTAGTTAGAGGCAAGTGAGACTGTGAGCACAGGGAAAATAGAACAGAAGGATTCCGATGGCATCGTATTAAAAACAAGAAGAAATAAAAGCAGGTTGCAAATTACTGGGGATTAATCATCAATCCAGAAGGAGAGAGCCAATAAGGTCATACAGTGGTACCTCGAGATACGAGTTTAATTCGTTCCGTAACCTTGAGGCGTGGGAAACTATGAGACGCTCCAGTCGAGGTAAACTGGTGGGTCGTGTGCAGCCGGCCAATCCGTGTGATGACTCCTATCTCAACTGTTGCTCGTATTTCAAAGCAAAAATCGCTCACTCGATGGTTCGTATCTCAAAAATCTCGTATGTTAGGGCTCTCGTATCTCGAGGTACCACTGTATACGGAGGAGAAGGCCGCTGGTAATCAGTGAGATACAGTGATGGTGGAAAGGGAAAGAGGAAGCCAGCTTCAAATAGAACCAAACCAATAGGTCTACAGAAGTCTTACTTGTACCTGGTCACAGAGACCCAGCAGAAGCCCTAGCCCTCGGTGTGGCACTAGTTGGTGATAGGGCCTTTAAGGGGATAGGAAGGTTAAATGAGGTTGTAAGGGTGGGGCCCTTACCTGGTAAGATTAGTGCACTGATTGATAAGAAGGGAAGAGACCCCAGGAGTGTGCTGTCTCTTCACCTGGGCACAGATACAAGCTTAGGGGAGGACTCCTGGGAGGAGCATCGTCAGCTTACTGGGCACGTGACACTCCAGTGAAGGAAGGGCGAACGTACCCAAAGACAGATGTGAATAACTGCCCAGCACATGGAACTCACTCACACACCCAGAGGGAGGTTTCAGCACAGCGGTGACAGGGTGTCAGCAGGACTGGGTTCTAGAGATGGCATTTCATGCACGGCTGGCGGATGAGCAAACTGGTACCCACGTCGAGGTATAGTTTGGCCCTCGTTACAGATTAGACAGGGGAGTCGCTGGTTTGCAGCGATGCGGCTCGGAACCCCCCAGAGGAGTGGTTGCCTGTGCGCCAGAGGACACAGCCCAGGTCCGGGGCAGCAGGACAAATCACCAGTGATGGTGTGCCCCAGCAGGAGAGTGTTAGGAAGTACAGTGGTACCTCGAGATACAAGTTTAATTCGTTCCGTAACCTTGAGGTGTGGGAAACTATGAGACGCTCGCGTCTCGGTAAACTGGTGGGTCATGTGCAGCCGGCCGATCTGCGCGATGACTCCTATCTCAAATGTTGCTCGTATTTCAAAGCAAAAATCGCTCGTTCGACGGCTCGTATCTCAAAAATCTCGTATGTTAGGGCACTCGTATCTCGAGGTACCACTGTATTGGGAGTGAAGGAGATAAAAAGAATGCCTTTCCCAACATGGAGCAGAAAGAAAAGCCTTGGAAATACACACAGCATTCTACCTCCCATAGGACTTAGGTCCGGCAGCACTGCATCCCATGTTCTTGAGGTCTTTACATGTATGTACCATCTGCTGCTGTCTTTGAGAAGACAGGGGTGTGATGGGGTGGGGGGGATATAGTGGCATGGTTTTGGGGTGTGTGGGATCCACGTGAAGTGTCAGTCCTCTTCTCTCACGTGCAGGAGGACAGCCGTGTTCACATTCGCATTCCCCTCTAAACACCACCGGCAAGCTTCGCGCACTTTCTCATTTTAAACAGTTGCAAAATGAGAAACATCTGTGTGATGGATGTGATACTTTTGAAAATACTTCCATGGTAATGCAAAGACTATGTAACTAGACAAAATAGAGGCCCAGAAAGGGAGAGAAAGATGGGAAGGTAGAGAGAGTGAGAGAGACATACAGAGGTCCATTTGTTATCCCACCAACTGATGCATTCGTTGTTTATTCTTTTTTTAAATACATTTTATTGATTTGTTACAGAGAGGAAGGGAGAGGGATAGAAAGTCAGAAACATCGATGAGAGAGAGACATCGATCAGCCGCCTCCTGCACGTCCCACACAGTGGAGATGTGCCCGCAAGCAAGGTACATGCTCCCGACTGGAATCGAACCTGGGACCTTTCAGTCCGCAGGCCGATGCTCTGTCCACTGAGCCAAACCGGTCTCGGCTCGTTGTTGATTCTTATATGTGCCCTAATGGGGGATTGAACCTGAAATGGCGGCGTGTCAGAATGATGCTCTCACCAAGGGCACTACTAGGTCAGGGCTGGATCAGATTTTAAAGAAAGAAACTGTGACTACCAATGAGATACTTGCCAGGGATTCATGGTGTCCCCTCAGATTACACAGGTGGAAGGCCTAACCCCCAGTGTGGCCATGTTGGTGATAGGACCTTTAAGGGGAAACTAAGATCAAATGAGGTATAAGGGTGGGCCCCCCACCTGGTGAGATTGGGGTCCTTCCAAGGAGAGGATGAGACACCAGGGAGCGAGTTCTCTCTTCACGGAGTCCACGCGCAGGAAGAGGGTCCGTTTCTCTCCCACGTGAAGGAAGGTCCTCACCTCTGACACTGCCCTTCCTGTCCATCCTGTTGTCTTCGCAGCCAGTGGGCCAGGAGGAGACGGGGGACAGAACAGGCCTGTGGTCCCTCTGCCTGCCCTGACGAGGGGTTTGCCAGGGGCTGGATCTGGGCCGGCTGGCGCTTTGACAGATATTTTAAAGAAAACCTTGCTTTTGTTTGCAACTCTCATTTTCCCCTTCCTGCTATCACTTTAAGTGATTTACCTTTGTTTGTCCTCACGCTCTCCTGTGACAGGACGCGGGAGTAGCCTATTGAGAGTGACTTATTGAAGCGTCTAGCGATGCAGCTTCTGCGTGGATGAGGCCTGTCAGGATGACACACGGTGGCCGGTGCGGAGCCGTGTGTGGCGCAGGCTCACTCTGTCGCCGAGCTTCCGCCTGATGGGTCCCTGCTGAACCCCGTGAGTGACTGATGGTGACAGGCACCGCGCGCCAGGGCCCGGTGTCCCGGGGGTGGGCCGTCCGCACCTGGGCTGGGCGCCTGCTGGTGCGAATCCGGATGCGGGTGGGCACGCCTTAGCCCCGCTCGCCTCGCCTGGATCTGGCTTTCACATGCTGGATTCATGCCTGTGATGTGTGACAGAGCAAGAGGGAAAAAACAAAAGCGAGACGCGGTGACAGCTCCCAGCAGTCTCTTCCCTCGGAGATGCTGCAGCATCGCCCGAGATGCCGGGTTGTTAATTAGCATTGCTGTGTGGACACAGCCGCGTCACATCAGACGGAATCCGGTTCCTGTGGTCTCCCGGGGCCAGGGCAGGGCAGAGTGTGCGTTTCCGGCAGTGAATGGGGAGCTGCCTCAAGGGCTGAGGAAGCTTCCAGTGTTTTCTCCATCCGGGTTTTTAACCAGCAGTCTGCAGAGTCTCCGTGCCTGTAAACACACGTGCGGACACATAACACCCGGCCTGTCTTTGCAGCCTCCTTAACTACCACTGCTTTAGACAGGGTGCCCCTGGCACTGAACGTCATGTGTGGACACTTGGATGAGGGTTTGGTTTGCTGGCATCAGATGAAGACTTGAGTTTTGTGGGTAAGTTAATACGAGGAAATCAACAAGAAAGCCCACTGCATGGGAGGACATATTGGCAAATGTTATCACTGATAAAGGTTTAATCTCCAACATCCACAGGCAACTTATACAACTTAATAAAAGGAAGATAAAGGATCCAATAAAAAATGGGCAACAGACCTAAATAGAATCCTTTCAAAAGAAGATTCAAGAAAGTCCCAAGAGACACATGAAAACATGCTCAAAGCCACTAATCATCCGAGAGATGCAAATCAAACAACAATGTGATACCATCTCACACCTGTCAGGATGGCCACCATCAACAAATCAACAAACAACAAGTGCTGGCGAGGATGCGGAGAGAAAGGAACCCTCGTGCACTGCTGGTGGGAACGCAGACTGGTGCAGCCACTGTGGAGAACAGGATGGAGTTTCCTCAGAAAACGAAAAATGGAGCTCCCATTTGACCCAGTGACCCCACTCCTAGGAATATATCCTAATAAATTAGAAACACCAATCAGAAAGGATTTATGCACCCCTATGTTCATAGCAGCACAATTTAGAATAGCTAAGATTTGGAAACAGCCTACGTGCCCGTCAGCAGAGGAGTGGATCAGAAAACTGTGGTGCATCTACACAATGGAATACTACACTGCCATAAAAAGAAAGAACTCTTACCATTTGCAGCAATGGGGGTGGAACTGGAGAGAATTATGCTAAGTGAGATAAGCCAGGCAATGAAAGAAAAACACCACATGATCTCACTCATTTATGGATAATAAAGAACATTATAAACTGATGAACGGAGAGGGCGCTTCCTTAGGGAAATGGACTCAATCAGAGGGCATCCTTTACACATCGGATTTATGGTCTTTTTCAAACAGCGCCAAGTTCAAATTCAAGGTGGAGAAAATGAGCAGAACGTGCCTGTCCGCATCCCTGCCTTGATGAAGATGGAGAATTCAATTCAAAAATAAAAGAAGCCGAAACTGGTGTGGCTCAGTGGATAGAGCGTCAGCCTGTGGACTGGAAGGCCCCGGGTTCGATTCCGGTCAAGGGCATGAACCTTGGTTGCGGGCACATCCCCAATCGGGGTTGTGCAGGAGGCAGCTGGTGGATGTCTCTCTCATCCATGTTTCTGACTCTCTCTCTCTCTCTCCCTTCCTCTCTGTGAAAAATCAATAAAATATATAAAAATAATAAAAATAATTTCTTTAAAATAAATAAATGAGACTTCCTCAGGACCCTCCCTCCCCCGCATGCACAGTGACTTCAGAGCGTTCCTGCCCGGCCTCCCGAGCTGCGGGGCGGCAGCCTGTCCTCTCAGGCAGCGCTCTCACCACCTCGGCCCTTGTTCTCTTGGTTGCGAGCGGGATGCCAGGCGCAGCACCAGGAGGAGCTGGCACAGGGCGCACGCCCAGCGCCGGGCAGGGAGCTCTGTGCTCTGCATTCTTCCTGAACCCCAGGAGGGGCCTGCGGAGGGCGCGGGGTCCTTGTGCAGGTCCCACTGTCACCCCAGCGCCCTCTTCTTCTAATTTGACACCTCGGTGAACACAGGCCAAGTCAGTTCTGGAAGTTCCTTATGTGACAGAAAGAATGAAGGCACCTATTTGCACATCAGTGCCACCGAAATACCAGCAAAGGGAAGAAGCGCTTGTAATAGTGTTATCCCTGGAATTCTTCGTAAAAAAATAAAGCTGTTAAAATGCCATCCTGACAAACCATGCGGATTAGAACCTTAAAATGCTTTGCTGCCACTTGGAATTTTTATTTTTTTTAATATTCTGAAATGTTGCTCCGGCAACGTGCCGCAGCGATGCGTCTGCCCTGGCGACGGGAGGTGTTGGTGCTGGTTTCTGTGAAGAGCACCATGTCCGGCCCACTGGCTCCGAAAAGCGGCCGCTCCTGCCGGATATGAATGATGCGCGGGCTCTTATCTCAGTGCTGGCCGCCCGGCCGGCCATTGGCTGATACAACGAGTCCAGATGTCCCCGGGGATAAGCAGGGCAGAGCGAAGACAGGGGGGTGGAAGGCAGAGTGGACTTTATTGTGAATTTTTCATTTAAAATTATCACAGTCCGGGCTTACAGTCAGACCAGGCTGAAGCCTTTAATCCAGTGCTGTCACAGCCCTTTTCGCTGGCATGAAGACATACACATATAAAACATGTCTGTACATCTAAGATGTGTGCTCCTGTGTTACACATGATATGGGTAGTAAGGAAGGAGACAAGGTCTGGGTGCTGCTGAGATCGCTGTGTTTTTGTTTTGTTTTTAATATATTTTATTGATTTTTTTACAGAGAGGAAGGGAGAGAGATAGAGAGTTAGAAACATTGATGAGAGAGACATCCATCAGCCGCCTCCTGCATGCCCCCTACTGGGGATGTGCCCGCACACAAGGTACATGCCCCCAACTGGAATGGAACCTGGGACCTTTCAGTCCACAGGCTGACGCTCTATCCACTGAGCCAA
>PVJN01004154.1:0-23059 GCA_004026805.1 Lasiurus borealis | reverse complement strand
AACCACTGTGCCTCACCAGTTGGGATCTTCCTTTCATTTTTAAAAATACTATCAGCCTGGTATTTAAGACAGATGTAAATTTGAAACACTATCACCCAGCATTTCACACCAAGAGAAATACATCTGTGTCTATGTTTTCATTTACAAATACATCTGTGTATATGTACACACACACTGCATCCTCTTTACAAAGAAAATCACCCGAATATATTGTTTGTAAACTGCTTTTTAAATCCCCCCCACACACACACAAACACCAAAATAGGATTTTTAAGTCTGATCATGTATGTTTTTACATCACATTTGTTAAAGAATAGGGGAGATCCCATTTCCCCACAAAATGTTCCAGGATAACATTTCCCATTTTATAGTGGATATTGTTTGTCTTTTAAATCTTTGCTCATCGAAATCTCTATCAAGCATTTAGCATGTATTGGCAAATTAAGAATGATCTACAATACAACAGAACTACACGTGAAATTAATAACCCGACGGATCATCTGTACAGGGGAACTGTGATTGCTGAACAAACATCCACTTTAAATTCTACAGTTTAGATGCCGAGAACACGAAGGCAGATTTAGATTCCGCCAAACTCTGGATGACTTACCGGCTGCACTTTCATCTCTGGAAACAGTTTTTCACTTGCCGTGTCGCTGGACTCAGTGCAATTAGGTAAATGGCTGGTCAGGGAGCAGAGAGGACTTCGTAAGTCATGTCACACTCCTCAGTCTGCTGGCTCAAATATGTGCGAGGGCCTCCCTGGCTAACACGCTCAGCGGAAAAAAGAATTCATCTCACCGATTAACATCGCCATCCGGTGCCACAGGCCTCTCTGGCCACGTCCTGGCCCCCTCACCGGTTTGGCGAATGCGGGACGGCCGGACCCCTCCCCTCACTGGATGGTACTGAAGACCCCGCACAATCCAGGAACTGAACGGCCATGTGTATCCGCACATGCAGTGACGCTGCCCGAATCATCTTGCTGCTTCTTGTTTACTCTTTGTTTCCTAGAAACCAACCACACAACCCAGCGGTTCTCAACCTGTGGGTCGCAACCCCTTTGGGGTCGAATAACCCTTTCACAGGGGTCGCCTAAGATCATCGGAAAATGCAGATATTTACATCACGATGCATCACAGTAGCAACATTTCATGGTTGGGGGTCACCACCACATGAGGAACTGTATGCAAGGATCTCGGTCTTAGGAAGGTTGAGAACCACTGACTCAACCCAACCCTTAATCTCAGAGCTTTACAAGGTCAACTGTTGAGAAATCCTCTTATCCATCAGGCTACTTGGAGAAGGAGCCGTGGCCATGGCGAGCACGCCTCATGCAGGGACGAGGATGTAGATGATGGATGAATAGCTGTTTGTGTAAGAGACAGGGCGCTGTATGTGGCGGACTTGGTTGGCCAGAGGGATAAATGGGACCAATGACTTCTCTCAAATCACAAACCGTGGAAGCCTTTTTCTCAAACCTCCAGCTTCTCGTGTTAACGAAAGGATGGATTTCAGTCTGTTCCAGCTTCTTTCAGTAAAAACCCTTAAAACTCCATTTCCCGCCGAAACCGGTATGGCTCAGTTGATATAGCGTTGGCCTGCAGAATGAAAGGTCCCAGTTTCAATTCCGGTCAAGGGCATGTACCTTGGTTGCGGGCACATCCCCAGTAGGGGGTATGTAAGAGGCAGCTGATTGATGCCTCTCTCTCTCATCGATGTTTCTGTCTTTCTATCTCTCTCCCTTCTTCTCTGTAAAAAAATCAATAAAATATATTTTAAAACAAACAAACAAAAAAAACCTTCATTTCCCCTCAGTGCAGCTTTTCTTCGTGCACGTGCTGACTCTCTTCCATCTCGTGAGTGTTTTTGTCTAGAGCGCTGCGGTTGCTCCACATCCTCACCATCTGGTGCTGTTTGTGCTCCGTATTTTGTCTGTTCTAAGAGGTGGGCAGCGGTAGCTCATTTTTGTTTTTGTTTGCATTTTTCTGATGACGTACGATATAAAATATCTTTTCACAAGCTTCATTTTTTAATTGCAAAATTAATGTGAAACACATTGAGGGAAAAGCTTAGCGCTTTTGTTTCTTGCAATATCAACGTCAAATAGACCACTTAAATACAAATGTCTCCATTTTACCGCATGTAATTACATATAAAATAACGAAGTGGGAGAAGATGAACTGTAAAGAGACAGAAAACATAGCTGCGACCTGTGACAGCTGTCATTAGCTTGTAAGCAGTAAGATACAGGTCCTGGTTGAGACAGGAAGTCGTGTTTTTGCTCCTCTGACCCACCCTCTGAATCCCTTTGCCGGTGGCGTACTGTTTTTTTAGGACCGTTTTTAAATGTCCGGGTTGATTGGTGAATTGAAGGACGTGGTGATGGTTTGAGGCCGAATTCTGCCTTGAAAATGTTCATTTTGGACGCTGCTCCTCGTCTGGGCATAGCTCTCCCTTATTCATGGGCTCGGCAGGGATCGCCATTATTTTAATCATCTGCAGAATGTGTCAGTTTACTCCGCGATACACATCTTACTGCCATTCTCACTGAGCCACATGCCTATCATTTAATGGAAGGGAGGCGGCGGACACCCGGGGCTGCGCAGTGAAAAGCCACTTACAGGGTAGACACTGCCTACAGTGGTGAAACGTGGCAGATTGTGTCTGTAAAGACAGGGCGAGGCGAGTACCCAGAGCGAAGAACAATGGAAAATGAATGACACTCTTATCATATGCGCTCTCATTATATCCTTTTCGATTCTTACCTGGACTTAAGAATCCTTGCCATTTCTTTTTTGATTTGTGTTTCATATTGACGAGGATCTTCCCATTTTAAAACTCCTGTAGATAACTAGGCCACATTTAGACAATGTGTAGGATCCTCAAAGAATTAAAAATATGAAATATAGCCCTGGCTGGGGTTGCTCAGGGGTTGACCTGTTGGCCCATTCACTGAAGGGTCAGGAGTTTGGTTCCCGGTCCTGGGCACATGCCCAGGTTGCAGGTTGCTCCCTGGCCCCAGTCTGGGAGCACACAGGAGCAACTGATCAATGTGTCTCTGTCATGTGAAGGTTTCTCACTCTCTCTCCCCTGCCCTTCCATTCTAAGAACCAATGGAAATAATATCCTTTTCAAACTCCTTTTTGTAAAGAGTTTGAGAAAGATTGGTGGCAGTTTTCCTTTAAATGTTTGGTATATTTCACTAGCAAAGCACCTGGTCCTGAATCTTTTTGTCATGGGGAGGTTTTGATTACTCATTCCATTTTTTTAATTGATTTTTTACAGAGAGGAAGGGAGAGAGATAGAAAGTCAGAAATATCGATGAGAGAGAGACATCGATCAGCCGCCTCCTGTGCACCCTACAGTGGAGATGTGCCAGCAAGCAAGGTACATGCCCCCAACCAGAATCGAACCTGGGACCCTTCAGTCCGTAGGCTGATGCTATATCCACTGAGCCAAACCGGTTTCGGCTCATTCCATTTCCTTACCTGTTATAAGTCTGTTGATATTTTCTGTCTTTTTAAATGTCCTGGTTGATTTGTGAATTGAAGGACATTTTGTGTTTATAGAAATTCAGTCAGGTAATTCTGTGTTTATAGAAATTTCTCCATTTCATCTAGATTACTAATTTGCTGGCTAACACTTATCCATAGCATTCTCTTTTATTCCTTCTTATATGTGTGAGGTTAGTAGTACGATCCCATGTTCATTGTACCGCTGGTGGATCTGCCCACAGAAATGCTTACAGGGAGCCCTGTCTGCTGGAAAGGAAGGGGACAGGAGAATTCTCCATTTAATTATGCCGAGTGTTTTATTATAGGAGCCGATGTTATACCTTAATTTCCTCACAATATTTTAAATGTTTGTTGAGTAATGATGTTCTTTAGAAAGTATCTTTATTATGGTGATGGCTCTTATTAGAATGATACTCTTCTTTTTTTTAAGCCACAATGTATTACAAATTTGTCATGACTTAGAGAGTAACACTATCAATGTTAGCAAGGTGCATGTGTTTTAATGTGAGAATCTGCCCTCCATACCATAAATCAAAATAGGGATTTAACGCAAGGGTTCTATTAACTCTAAAAACCATACAGCTCTGTTACCTACAAAACCTTGTTAAATTCATACCTTTTCACACCTAAGTAATTCCTCAGAGTGCTAAGTTGTAATTTTGGTACAAAGCAGGACTTTTTCTATTTGGCCTTAAAAAAAAGTCCACTGGTTTGCAAACAGCTGATCTTACGTTATGAGATTTGCCAGACCCCGCCCCCACAGTGAGAAAACACTCTGGTCTTGGTGGGGAAAGTATATAAGACAACGAGTATTAAAGCGCTTTGCGTGCTGTATGTGTGGAAGCAGGAACATCATGCTTCCAGGAGAGCCTGAAAGTTGGGGGCCACGTCCAGTTCTTGGTGACTTTAGAGATGTAACTCATAGTCTTCTCACGGACATATTTCCAACACCCAAAGCTCGCTTTCTGAGATGCCCTTCTAGAAACTTCGGTCAGACCAGCATTTGCTAGCCCTCACTCTCTGCCCGCACACCTCGCTGTCTCTAACGCAGAGTTCTTCCCTGTGCTTCCTCCTGACCTCTGTGCCGCTTACTCGTGCCTCTGAAATTGTGCAGCCGGAATTTAACTCTGGGTGAGTATTTGAACACGGGCCTGGGAAGGGACCGGGGCCGGCCGGCCGCATTTTGAGAGGAAATAAACAGTCCGTCTCTCCTGTCCCTCCTGAGAGCCATGGACACAGCTGCCCGTAGTAGTTGAAGTGTGACTGTCCATTAAAGAGAGAGATTCTCTTCGTAAATGTCGGATCCAGTCTTCTTCCCGGGCCTTTTTCACCTGATTGCGTCCTGTTGTTTCTTTCTGAAGCACCTGGAACACATCTCTGTCAGACAATGAGCTTTCCTGTCTTGATGGATGGCCTGGTCAAGTCAATAAATCAGTACCCTCAGTGGAAACGTGGGAATGAAAGTATCCGCAGTGGATAACTATGGGGTGAAGAAGAAAGTGCACATATATGTTCAGGGCATGACTGCAGGCTGTACCATCCCAGCTCCCTTCCCAGCCTGCCCCGGGCTGTTCGGTTTGCCACCAGCCTTCCCTAGTCCCCAGGGGTCCACAGGCTCAGAGGCAAGATCTCCAACCCACATGCATGTAGTCCTTTTATGAATACAGTGAAGCTACTCATGGTGTGTGGACCAGACCGCCTATTAGACATGCCTGCCTTTATAACCCAGGAGCCTCGCCACCTGTGTGGGGGTTCATGACTATGCATGGAAGAGGGTTTATATGTAAAAAAATGAATTTATCTCCTAACAAACGTGGGTACGAGCATTTGAATAGGGATCTGAGCAGAGATGCTCTAAGTCGCCTGGAAATCCACATCAGTGCTGAGTCGCTCCCACGTGCGTCATCATGATCGCTGAGAACATACCAAACACCGGCAGGCGCTCTTCCCACGTGGGGGCCCTTGAATGTCTTCTGAAGAAGAGCTGACTCACCGCGCGTGGCTCTGCATTCTTCCTGGCTTCTCTGTCCGTGTCAGACCCCGGGAGATAAAGGCACGTTAAATGTCAACTCCCGACCTGTGGCTCGATCCATAAAGACGAGTTTGCCCCCAAACGAGTTATTCAACAGTTTTGTTGTCTCAACAACGACATTTGCTCAAAAGAGTTGTTTACAGTTCTCAGCAGTTTTAAAAAGGAAAGAAGCGCACAGCTGGATGGATCCAGGATCTCCGGCTCCCCCCATGACTTTGCATTGGTTGTCTTGACACCCAGTGGCTGCAGCATCCTTTTCTCTGCTGACTCCTTTTTTAAGGGAAAATCAGGGCCGCGAAATCACTGAGTAGCTCTAAACTGAAAGAGCCATTAGGCAGTGCAGTCTGAAATGCACCATTGGAAAAGGAAGGAATTCAGGTCACGCCATTCTCTTCTCCCATGGCCAGGAAGAGGTTTCTAACTCCTGAGTCTCTGCAAACGGTTCCCGCCCTCACTTTCCCCATCCAAAGAACCTGCAGCATTTAGCTCAACTGGTTGTAACAGGAAGAGCACTCACACCTCATAGAAATCAGCTGAACAGTTGCCAGAAACACGCGCTGAAAGAGAATAGAGATAACAAAGCATCTTCGTGTTATTGGCAAATTGGAGTATATTATAAAATTGGAGTATATTATAAAATTGGAGTGTATTAGAGAAGCAAACTCTGACCTGTGCTTTGCCTGGCCTGTACCTGGAGTCCCTCCTACCTGCCTCACCAGCAGGTGGCAGTGCGGGAGCACTGATCCTCCTGAGGGAGCACTGATCCTCCTGCTTCTGCAGAGCCCTGAAGGTGCGTGGCCCATCTTCTCACTCAGCACAGGTAGATGCGGCCTTAGAAATGCCAGTGCTATTCTCCCCGGCATTAAAATAGCCTCGCCTGCATCTCCCACATCACCCTGTGCCGTGAGCACAGGGTGCATCGTTCCCTTCTCCAATTTTCTAAACTGGAAACTCTGAGCACAGGTGCCTAGCAGTTCTTGGTTGTCATCATTTTAAATACGAACCTTTCCCCCATGACGGCAGGAAGTGAGTGTGTCGAGACCAGCGTTTTTCAACAATTGCATGAAGGCGGGGTTTCCCAGGGCCTCCACTGACTAGAACCCTCGGTGACAAGAATGGTGACATTTCATTTTCCTTATTGGGGCCGCGCCAGCTGTCCTCGCGCCATCGCAGACGAGTTCTCAGCCGGCGGGATGATGCCTCTCTATCAGGCCTTTGTGTTTGCACAATGTCCGTTCGGCAGTTTAACGGCGGCAGAGGAGCCAGTTTCAACATTTGGTTTCAGATCCCCGGGATTTAGATGTGTTTGAAGTCTGTCTGGCTTCCTCTCCTTAACAGATAGGAATCCAGAGAGCCACAGAGTGTCACCTGGCCCAGCGTTCATTCACGTGTGGGTGTGGGGCAACACCCGAAACATGGAACAATCTAGGTTTTCTCTCTGTCTGAACTGAGTGGTGCCATCCCCAATAGAGTGTCCCCCCAAATGTATACACACGCTTTGAGTAATTATAAAGGCGGTGTTTATCAAAATACACTTCATTTTCATGCTGAAACCGGTTTGGCTCAGTGGATAGAGCGTCAGGCTGGGGATTGAAAGGTCCCAGGTTCGATTCCGGTCGGGGGCATGTATATTGGTTGCGGGCACATCCCCAGTAGGGGGCGTGCAGGAGGCGGCTGATCGATGTCTCTCTCTCATTGATGTTTCTGGCTTTCTGTCCCTTTCCCTTCCTCTCTGTGAAAAACCAATATAATATATTTTAAAAAATTACACTTCATTTTCAGAAGTGAACTGTGAGCTATTAAAGTGTATATACATTTTGGGGGGTACCCTGTACGCCTGATGGACTGGGGAAATGTGGGGGAATATTTCCCATATGATCACAAACCCTGAAATACCTACCACTGGGCCCTTTAAGAGAGCGCGTGCTACCCAGTGCTCCATGCCGTGTGCCCGAGTGCAGCCTGACCATATTTATACCCTTATCTGCCTGTGAGCTCTGAGGACAGACTTGTCTGCCTCTTTGAAATCTTAATCTCCAGCCATGTGTACCTTTCCAACAAGGCAAGGGTGAAAGAAATACTGCCTGGCTCCTGAATGAACAACGTTGAAAAAATATTAGATTTTCAGAGGGTTGGTCAGTTGCCATGTCATCCGAAATATTGGCCGCTGCTTTCAGGGGAGGGTGATGCCTGCTGCATTAGAACCTTGCCTGACCTTGCCTGACCTTGGACTTGCAGTACACGCTTTTGGGGGAAGATTGGAGCCCCTCTTGATGGCTCCTGCTTTTGAATTTAGAATGGTTATTCGACTAGCTTTGGCCAATGGAAGGTGGATAGAAATACTACCATCAACTTTGGAGCGGAAACTACCAGATGCAGCTCTGGTTCACCAGCTCACTCTATTCCCTCTACCACAGGGTTCTCAACCTGTGGGTCGCGACCCCGTTGGGGGTCTAAAGACCCTTTCATAGGGATCGCCTAAGACCATCAGAAAATGCAGATATTTACATCATGATGCAGAACAGTAGCAAAATTTCATGGTTGGGAGTCACCACCACATGAGGAACTGTATGCAAGGGTTGAGGCCTTAGGAAGGTTGAGAACCACTGCTCTACCACGTGGCGCATGGTGTGCAGATGGACACTCCTCGCTGTCTGAGGCCCCCAGTAGAGCGAAGCCCTGCCTGACAGAGTCGTTTTGGAGAGGTTCTTAGAGGGAAAATAGCTTCTGTCACTGCAGATCCTGAGATTAGGGGCTGAATGTTAGTACATCCAGGTTAGTCCCGAGTAGTGGATGCAGAGACCATGTAGCGGATATTGTAGAACAACACGGAATGGTGCTGCTGGCAGTACGCACAGTGGCTGCGTGTCAGGCCATGAGCCAAGAGGTCACCCTTTGGTTCCTGGTCAGGACACCTGCCTGGGTTGCAGGCACCATCCCCAGTGGGGCAGCCGATCGATGATGTTTCTATCTCATTGATGTTTCTCTTGCTCTATCCCTCTTCCTTTCTCTCTCTCTCTAAAAACCAATAAGAAGCAAATTTTAAAAACAGAGAATGCTTTTAGGTCAATGAAACAAGTCTTTTCAAATTATATAGATGTGCTCCCTGTCACAGCCTGGGCTGCTCGGAGTATCTGTGCTCAGTGGTGTCTCCTTCTCCTGTGACTGGGGACAGATGGCTGTGGTGATTTTCAGATGCTGTTCTAATGACCTGGGAAACATTGAGCCATCTCCAATCAACTTAAATTCTTAAGAAATACTTTGTTATTTATTGGGAGAAAACTGAACTGCGAGGTATTTTTTCGTCAAAAAGAATTTAGCATAGAAAGTACTTGTATTTAGGACAAACTATTCAGTGAGACAGAGTACAATTCAAGAATTCCAACTAAATTGCAATTGCCTTTTCTTTCCAGTATTTACATGTCTGTTGTGAAAAACTATAAAATTCTGAATATGAAGCAGTTACTGAGTAAAAAACAATCAGAGACCAAAACAGTGGAATGTTACAGCATCCATATATATGTATGTAATTGTATACTAGTCACCCGGTGCAGATTAAAAGGGGATTAATTAGAGGAAATAATATTAATTTTAATTTTAATATCTAATATTGCTATTTGCCCTGTCTCTATGATAGAAGTGTCAGAGATGAAAGAAAATTAGTAAAATATATATGAAAACCTTCCTCCTGTCAGAGTCTGGGGAACACCATGGGACCCAGAATCAAGTCCCTGCCCACCGACATGCACCTCAAAATTGCTTGAGACCCAGACCTGGCCAACTCCCACCCCCATTGGGCTAGATCCAGACCCGGCCAGTCCCACCCTTGTCAATCCCTGCCAGGCAGGGTCATAGCCTCAGGTTCCCTGGCCCAGCATCAGGACAGGGGGGCATGGCCTGAGTCCCCCAGCCTGATGCCAGGGCATGGGGTGCAGCCTGAGGTCCCCTGTCAAGCCCTGCTGGGTGGGGGAGGGCATAGCCTCAGGGCCCTGCTGATTGCTCATCATTAAGGCTCCTTATGGGAACTTGGCCTCAGCTGTGGGTGCAGCCATCTTTGTGACGGAGTGATGGTCAATTAGCATATTCCCTTTTTATTAGGTAGGATGTACATACATGGATGAAATTATAAATTTAGGTAAAAATATTTGATAAAAGTGATTAAAGCTTGACTTACTCTTATCTTCATTGTTACCATTTTGATGCAGATATTTAGTACTGTAAAAACATAAGATGATCTTTTTACTTAATGCATATTTTCTTTCACATAACTATAAATTGATAAAAAATGACATGTGACTTTACCACTGAGAAATTATTAATCACCTTTAATATCTCGGTCTGGTGCAACATTCGATATCATTCCTATGGCCATATCTTTCTAGGGTTTATGACATTTACATCCCACATTAGAGGTAAGTTTCTTCTGAGAAAGTTAGATCTTGAGGATCAGCTGTTATATCCCAAGCGAAGAAGAAGTTGAAGGCATTTGATAGAAGGGACACCACATACCAGCAAGTGAACAAGGTCATGGCATTAACTCGGATGCCCTAGCAACGGTGCCAAGTTTAGTGCCACCGAGGAACCGAGTGACAAAGTGACCACCTGAAGGCCATGCACTTAGACTGTTCACGTGGTTTCTGGGTTCCAGATCCTCGGAAGATTCAGCCTGTGTCTCCAAAAGAAGATCCAAGCCGAGACCGGTTTGGCTCAGTGGAGAGAGCGTCGGCCTGCGGACTGAAAGGTCCCAGGTTCGATTCCGGTCAAGGGCATGTACCTTGCTTGCGGGCACATCTCCAGTGCGGGGTATGCAGGAGGCAGCTGATCGATGTCTCTCTCTCATCGATGTTTCTGACTTTCTATCCCTCTCCCTTCCTCTCTGTGAAAAATCAATAAAATATATTAACAAAACAAAACAACAACAAAAAACACACAAAAGAACAAAAACAGAAGAGCCACAACGTTGATTCAGTCTCTAAACAATTATTCTATGAACATCTTTCTATACATTTCCATCCTGCCATGCTGTCTGAGAGCACCGATACATTTGTAACATCCCGGGATGGGATTTTGTTGCAGAGAGCAACATTTTCTAGGTGTCTACCTGCTGAAGGTTCTTCTTTCTTGGACGTCGAGGTTCCGTGTCGCTGCCTTAGACGAGGGTGTAGACAGAAGGCAAGTCGGTTCCCGGTACCAATCCTTCCTTCCACCCCCGCCTGCGTATAATCCGCTTTCTCGTCCACCGAAGGCTTTCCCTGAGAAAAATGAGGATGTCACAGGAGAGCATATCACTTGATGATCCTGTTTGGCCCACAGAGACACGGGGGCACATCGGTGACTGCTGTGGCCACCACGGACCGATGCTGAGAGCTGAGTCCACAAAGCCACTTCCGCTCCAGGCTGCAGCTCGCAGTCCTCCTGGGACACATTGGCGCGAGGAAGGGGAGGCGACCGGCCGCCTCCGGACACGCCAGGCTTCTGAGTGGCTCTCTGCTTCCTTAAGTGACTTTCTGAGCCGTCCGGGGCCTCCCCTGGGCTGGGGGACAGCGGGCGGCAGCAGCTGAGTGATGATCTGCGCAGACGGCACAGACTCTGGGCGGGGAACCGGAGGCGTCCCCATCAGCCACTCTGCAGCGCGGACTCCGAGCCAAGTGCAGCCGGAGGAGAGGACCCAGCACGAGGTTTTGGGATTCGCCCCGCTTTCTGAAACCCTCGTCAGCAGACAGATTGGGGGGAAATGAAAGGTTGCAATGAAAAGACACTGAAAATAACCCCCTCCACCATCTACAAATAATGTAAAAAGGATAGAAGCTTCATTTTTCCCCCGAGCCGTGGGCTGCTCTCCGGTGTAACTGTGATGCTGATGGATGAATGGCGTTACCCCGTGAATGAGATAAGGAGCGAGCGACTAGGGGAGCGCATTCATCACCTGGGCCTGATCTACAGAGAACGCTCACGTGGGCGTTGAGTGATTTTTTTTTTTTCCAAGGACCATTTTCAGAAATGATTCCATGGAAAGGAATGGCTGGGAAACTGGGGCAGAGAGCAGCGTTTGGAGAAGACCCCTTCTGCCTGCTCAGCAGTGAAATGAGGGGAGGGCAAAGGCCTCTCTTCCTGCCGGTCACCCGGTCCCAGGAACCGCTTCAACTGGAACCGTCGTAGAGGTTTGTGTTCCTGTTACCTGGTTCAGATTTCACCATCGTGGCAACAGTCAACATACCTTTGAAACAGCCTGACTTTTATAAATAATATAGGTACCTTAAAATATGAATTGCCTGCCCTTCTGTGTAATTCTTCCAGCTGACAAAAGATATTTTTAACTTTCTTCACAAGGAAAGAACGCCGCAGATCAAATACTCTTGGAGAACGCTAGATTAAATATTTAAATTGGTTTCCACTACATAATGGTTTTAGAGCCTTTCGTTCTGAATCTTGGAAATTCCCTTTCTGCTGATTCTATTACAGAATTGTGTGTGTGTGTGTGTGTGTGTGTGTGTGTGTGTGTCAGGGAGATAGATGGTGTGTGGAGGATATATAGGATGGTGTGAGAAATGTGTTTCAAAGAACATGATTTGAAAATGTAGTGTAGAGTCTTTATGGGCACTTGTGCTTACAAGCAATACCCTGTATGTAGACAGCCTCCTAAATGCCATGCTTTCATCTAATCATTGGCATACCCCTTGTCTTCATGTATGGTGACGCATGTAACCATCATTTTTGGACCCTGCTGATCCTGCCGCGTCCAGGTCACATGGTCCTGAAGTCACTCCAGTGATCAGCGAAAAGCCACTGACCATTCTCCCAGAAGCATGCCTGTAACATCCGGGCTCTCAGACCTCTTGTATCTTCTCGAGCCCAGGGATAGAAAGGGTCACTCTCCCTACAGTCCTTGGCAGAAAGCAAGCTGTGGTTGTAAAATGAGAACCCGGATAAATGTAAAACCAGGACCTGGACTTGGGACTCTGTCCCTGCAGCCAGAAGAAACGTGAAAAGAACATCCTAGCTGGTTAGGCTCAGTGGCCAGAGTGTCAGCCTATGGACTGAAGGGTCCAGGTTCGATTCTGGTCAATGGCACATGCCTGGATTGTGGGCTCAAACTGCAGGAGGCAGCCGATCAGTGATTCTCTCTCATCATTGATATTTATATCGCTCTCTCCCTCTCCCTTCCTCTCTGAAATCAATAAAAATAAATGAAAAGAAATCAGAACAAGCAATGGGGAAATGAGAACAGGAATCATGAATACACATGAATGGGTAATGAGAAGCCTGGTGTTGAACACTCATCATATAAACACCCCCTTCATCATGTCAGGCTGTCAAGCCGTGGGCATTCGGAGGGAGTCGAAGCTCTCAGTGGCACCCAGGGCAGAATGATGGGGCGCAGGCTGTACCTGAAAGATGGCAGAGAGCAGGAGCGAGGTGGATGGAGCACAGATGCCAGAGGCACACTGGGGCTCGGCTTCCAGCCTTACAGGAGCAACTGCGAGGACTTAGCGAGTCACAGGGCTTCCTGCATCCCTGCGGCCTCACCTGAGAAACGCAGGTCATGAACCGCATCAGTTCTCCGGCTGTGGGCATGGTTTAGTGCGTTCAACGACTTAAACCACTCACAACAGGGCCTGGTGTAGAGAGGAGGAAAGACAGACACATGACATATACATACATCACTTACTGTTTGCTCTTAGTTAGCCTTTACTTGGCTTTATGTCTAATTAGAGCAGTGGTTCTCAACCTTTCTAATGCTGAGACCATTTAATACAGTTCCTCGTGTTGTGGTGAATCGCAATGTAAATATCTGTGTTTTCTGATGGTCTTAGGCGACCCTGCTAGTGGTTCTCAACCTGTGGGTCACTGCTGTAGAGCCTGAGACCATCAGAAAACAGGTCGCGACCCACAGGTTGAGAACCGCTGACTTAGATGGTTTTGCTAAGTGGAGACAAGACAAGTATGTAAACTCTTCATTTCCAAGGGGTTTGTGTGTGCGGCTCCCGTGGCTGCAATGCTTGTTGTTGTAAAATAGAAACCGATGTGACTTTCCTTTTCCCTGGTTCGTCCATTTTTCACTGGAATTTCATCTTCCAATTACTATTCACATTCAATAATCTTATGTGTTAGGGTCTAGGAACCACAATTCAGACCGACGGGGTCCCTTCTTGTTTATGTTTACCGTCTGTGTTTACCATCATTCCCTCGTCCAGTCCCTCAGCATTCGGGGTTGCCTGATCAATGTCACAGAGATAACAATCGTGTCTTACCGTGGAGCTGTTTGCGTGTTCAGTGAGAATGTGCATTTCCAGCTGTTGGGATACAGCCAGGAAAATAAGAAGTGCTGAGTTAATTTTTACTATCATAGCGCACTACCAGATTGCATGTCAGCGGAGCCCACGTGTTTGCTGTTCTCTGTAGGATTCCTTCCCCTCACTGATGCGCTCAGCCTGGTTTTCCGTCAGGCAGCGTCCTTGTCGCCGTGTGAAGACATGTCATAGGTGTGTTTCCCAGGACCAGAGCGGAGAGCGGTTAGCGCAGCACTGGCGGATCGTCAGTCTTCCCTGCACTTACGGAAGCCGTTGCTCCCCGATTTGCAGTCCTTACTGTTCAGCTGAGTGTGGAAGAGGGGTTCAGCTCCAGTACGTCACAGATGTCACGTACACACATGGCCACGGTGCCCACTGCTTCTGGAAACATGCCTCACATGTCTGTAGGGTCCCATTCACTGGGATGAGAGCCCTTCGTGTAATTCGGTTTGAAGGAAGTCCTTGCAGAGGCTCCGCAGCAGGAAGTGTGAGTGTGGCTGACTTTGGGGGGAACCTATAATGTGACCAGAGAACCGTTAGATGCAAACATTGTGAGTTCATCCAACAACCACACCTGTGCGCACAACTCAGCTCAGTGTCCTAGGGACAGGGAGGAGCGACGCCTGACCCCAGAGTGGCCCCTGGTGTGGGGCCCAGATGGAGGCAGCATGGGCCCAAACAGGACCGGTTCTGGTCCAGGGTGCCCAGCAGCGCCTGCCTGCGTGTCACACTCCACAATCGGCAAAAGGCATCAGCACCCGAAGGTCATCGTTGCCCTGAGCCTTGATAAGGGTCTTCTAGAAAAGTAGCACCTCCTCCCCTGGAGCATTAGTGAATTCAGCGGCGGCGGCCATCTTTACTTCTGGCTGACTGCCAGGCTGCAGACAGGCTCCTGCGGAAGTCCCGCTGCCCATGAAGATCAGAGAATTCGTCAGTCCGTTGGTGGTTCCTCCATCACACCCGGAGTCAAGGACCGTGGGGTGTGGCTGTGGACTGGGGGAGCATGAGCTTGGCTTACAAGGACGTTCTTTACTTGGGGAACACCAGTTAGGAATGGTAGTTGCCCCTTCTCCTCTCCATCCTCATGTCAGAAAGATGATAGTTCCTGCCGAAACCAGTGTGGCTCAGTGGATAGAGTGTCAGTCTGCGGAGAAAGGTCCCAGGTTCGATTCCAGTCAAGGGCGTGTACCTTGGTTGCGGGCACATCCCCTGTAGGGGGCATGCAGGAGGCAGCTGATCGATGTCTCTCTCTCTCATCAATGTTTCTAACTCTCTATCCCTCTCCCTTCCTCTCTGTAAAAAATCAATAAAATATATTTTTTAAAAAAGAAAGAAAGATGATACTCCCCAAGTAGAGATTCTGAATCTTAGGGTAGAAGGACTTGGAAAGAAAAGGAGTTCGCATTCAATGTCCTCCTATAATCTAGGAAACTGGACCCAAAGGGAAGCTGTCTGCCTCGGAAAGAACAGGTATTTGGCAGAACAGACCGGACTGGATGGCAAGTGTCCTGTTTGCAGGCCAGGCCAGGCAGGAAGCGTCCTTACTCCTGCATGTTCCTCACCTGTTGTCCTTTCTTTCTTATTCCTCAAAGCTGCGTGTGCGGGGCACCAACCTCTGTGAGAAAGTGCGCATCAGGGATGTTTTCTGCCCACCCCACCCCCACCCCCCCGGCTCCCAACACTGGAAACCATTTGTTTCTGCCGTCAGATGTTCACCAGAAAGAGTCCCCTGGGGTGGGAGGGTCAGAGCTCGGGCTGGCAGCACTGACTGCCCTGCCTGGCACGTCTTTGCCCCCTTCTCTCTGCCCTTTCCTGGCACCGTGAGGATGGCCTGACTTCTGCAGTGGGAGCGGCTCCCCTGTAATCATAGAAACACCTGGAAACCCCCCTGCGCTTCTCTCATTTATCACCAGCTGAAAAGATCGAAGCAGGCTTGTCTGTTTCCCTTCTGAAATGCAGTTGCTAATCTCTCCTTTGTCATAATATATATTACATTCATTTCAGAGATGAAGGGACAGAGAGAAAGCAACATCGATGATGAGAGAGAATCATGGATCAGCTGCCTCCTGCACAACCCACATGGGGGATCGAGCCCGCAACCCAGGCTTGTGCCCTGACTGGAATCGAACTGTGACCTCCTGGTTCATAGCTTGATGCTCAACCACTGAGCCACACTTGCACGTTGCCTGGCTGTGCCATTGGGATCGGTTTGTAAGTCAGTCTGCGTCTCTAAGAATTGACACCCAGCCCCATCCATGACTGCTCTTCCTTAATTTTTTAAAAATAAGCTATCATTAAAGTTTTAATGTATTTCAAGCAAAAAGAACACTGATAAATGTCTGATATGCTAGTACATCTAAATGTATCAACAGTTCCTTTGACATATTTGAGTTTTAACTTTTAAAGATAACTTTTAAAACGCTACATAGTGGTTCCATTGGACCCATCCTTTCCCCTGAATAAACAGGCTGATGCTCTTTCCACTGAGCCAAACCGGTTTCAGCTGCATGATATTTTCTTGAAGGAATGCTCCAGAAACTCCTTCTCCCAACCGGATCTTGTCAGATTGTTCTTCAAAAATGGTTGCAGCTGTAACTGGTTTGGCCCAGTGGATAGAGCGTCGGCCTGTGACTGAAAGATCCCGGGTTCGATTCTGGGCATGCTGATCCATCGATGTCTCTCTCTCATGGATGTTTCTAACTCTCTGTCCCTCTCCCTTCCTCTCTGTAAAAGATCAATGAAATATATTTTAAAAAAATGCTTGCAATAATTTCCTCACCAGCCACCATGAGATGAGTACTTTTTTTGCTAGACCCTCTCAACAACATTTGTTATTTGCAACTTTTTTTTTTACCAATCTGATGGGTATAAAATACTGTTTCATTGTTTGCATTTGCATTTTATGCGTTGCTATTAAATGAACATCTGCTCACATGTTTGTTAGCCACTTGGGTTTCTCTTCTGTGCTGTTTGCTTATGTCCTATATCGTTTCCCATGGAAATGTTTGCCTTCTTCTGATTGCTTTTTAGTGGTTCTTTATATGTTCTGTATACTCGTTCTGTGTTTGTGATAGACATAGAGAATGTCTACTCTGAGTCTCTGGTTTACATTTTCATTTGTTAATGGTAGAGGTTGATGGCCTCTGAGCATGTTGATTGTTTATGTATAGACAAATGGACCAGTATTTCCCCCCTTTGGTTTGTATTTATTTACAAAGATTAACAGTTAACAAAATTACAAGATTTCCGGTGCAGAATTCTATAATACGTCACCTGTATATTATATTGTGTGTATTCACTACCCAAAGTCAAGTATTCTCCCATCACCATTTATGCTCTCTCCCCCTCCCATCCCCCATATTCTTCTCTGATCCAATGTATAGAAATTACCTATGGTAGCATCTTTTTTTTACACTTTTTTTTTTCTTAAAGAGAATGTCCTTATTTTATTTTATTTTTTTTTTTAGAGAGGAAGAGGGAGGAATAAAGAGAAACATCAATGAGAGAGAAACATCCATCAGCTGCCTCCTGCACACCCCTGACTGGGATGTGCCCGTAACCAAGGTACATGCCCTTGACCGGAATGGAACCTGGGACCCTTGAGCCCGCAGGCCAACGCTCTATCCACTGAGCCAAACCCGTTAGGGCTATGGTGGCATTTTTTAAAATCATAAAATATTGCTTTTCTTATTTAGATATTTAATCCAGCTAGAATTTATGTATTTATATTGTGAAGCAAGGTTCTTACTTAATTGTGTGAATGAATTATTGCTTCTGCATCATTTCTTAAATATTTAATTGCTAATTTATACTTTTCCCGCATCATTTCGCAGTTGTCCACATATGTGTTGTGCATCTGGGCTTTTTCTTATTCCATGTTCATATGTCAAAACCTGAAAAATACAACCTTCTCTACATTAACTTCCTTCCCATGTTCTCAAGTGGGATGCAGTCTCCATGGTGTCAGATCTTCATCAGCTTTAGTCACTGAGATATTAGAAGCACTTAACCCAATATCTGGCCCAAGGATTATCTTCAGTCAGCATTTGTGGGGTGACTGTTTAGCTGTGTAGTTTCCCTTTCTACCATGTTCTTCAAGATCTGCCAAACCACACGAGGTCCTTGTTTCTTCACGTAACCCTTTGTTCAGCAGTTGAAATACTGTGAAAGTCATTATGGGTAATTTTATGGGAAACGCATCAGATGTCTAGAAAATCTGGAAACATCTTTCATATTCATGTTGCTGAGGATCCCCACCCATGAACAAGGACTCTTTCTCTATTTTGGTCTCTTTATCCTAATTCATTAAATATTTATAAATTTTTCTTCAGAAATATATTTCGCATTTTTGTTCCATATGTACTTTGCTAACCAGTTAAATGCTATTCTAAGAATGGGCTTTTTTCTTTGTTATAGGGTCGCTTTAATTATCTGCATGATTTATGTAGCAAACTTATTACAGTGTTTGTCTCAAACAACTAACACTGATTAGTATCAGATGTGTGAAGATTTTCCTGGACTTTCTAGGTAGAATGATTTTTTTTTTTAATCAGATGACATTTTCTTAGGATGGCTATTGAACGCATTTGTGGTTAACTCTAGGACACTAACCTCGGGGGAAAGACCTTTAAAATAGCCGAGATGTTGAAAGCTAGAGAGAGAAGAAAGTGGACTTGATTGCTCCAGATGGAGCTAAATAAAAAGGGGTGTTATCAGCAATTAACTGCAGAGCTGGACTCTAAAGAAAACGGGGGATCGGAGAGGACACAGTTTTAAAGAGATGAAGATACTGTACTACCCGGAGCTGCACAGGGCATCGGCCTTCTTAGGGGCCAGAATCACTTCCTGTTTGCTGGTTCTCAGGCCGTCTTTGGCTCTCGGTGACTTTATGAAGACGTGGGGGTTACACTGCTGAGAGAATATCCTATGCTGCCATAAACAAGAAGGAATTCTTACCATTTGCAGCAACCTGGAGAGCTGCAAATGGAACTGGAGAGCATGAAGCTAAGTGAAATAAGCCAGTCAGTGAAGGAGAAGCACCGCATGATCTCACTCATTGGTGGATAATAAAGAACACTGTAAACTGATGAACAAAAGGATAGACACAGAGGCAGTAAAGCATCAGACTGTCAAACTACAGTGGGAAGGTGAGGGAGAGGTGGGGGAGATAAGAGATCAACCGAAGGACTTGTGTGCATACAGATAAGCATGACCAATGGACACAGACACTGGGGGGTTGGGGTAAGCCTGGGAGGGGGATGGGCAATGGGAAGATATGTATACATGTAACACATTAATAAAAAAAATAAAAAAGGAAATTTAAAAATTGGCATAAGACAGAATGAGCCTCGAGTTTTCATCCCTCCTCCTCCTCCCCCTTCCTTCATCGTGCATTGCAAATAAGTTATCACCAGCAGCCGAAAATGGAGCTGCACATCCCCGTGCGAGCTTCATTAAAAATCACACACGCTCCCATTGCTCGGTGATCATGACAAGACTGATGATTAACGGCTCAGTCACTCAGAGGGCCGGCCCGCGAGAAGGAAACGTGCCGGCTGATCATCTGGAGGAGGAAAACACCGCGCAAATAAACAGGCGGAGTCTGGTAGAGATGTGGCCACAGAACCAGGCCGGGGTCGGAAAGAAGTCACTGCTCTGCTAAAACCGGCGGAAGCCTGCCTTTACCGGGGTTTCACGAGGGCTCCCGGCGCGTTTCCGCAGCAACTCAGAGTCCCGAAGCCGGCTGTGACCCAGCCTCTGCCCATCCATCTCCTCTGCGGCCAGATGTGCATCCGGGAGAACTGCAGGGGCATTTGAATCTCTAGATCATAGTGAAGAATGCCAACCATTATATATGCCAAACATTTCTGCCTGAATCCCGCTTCAGGTTCATAAAGAAGGTGCTGGAAAGGACAACCCCAGTACACAACTGACTGCTCTGCCGATCGCTGCTGCATAAAAAAATCTTGGCATCCTCTACAAACACAGCGTGATATTAGTTTTAGGTGCACACCCCGAGATTAGACATTATGTAACCTACTACTCCATCATCCCAAGAACTCTTGTGTCCATCTGAGAGTTTTAAGGGAGCTCTTTGCAGGTACCCCACTGCGGTTTTCTTGCTGCTTTTAAGATCGTCTCTTTGTCTTGAAACTTGCATTTTAAGGATGATGTGACTTGGCGGGGCCTCTGGGTTTCTCTGCTTTGGGGTTCTCTGCGCATCCTGGACTCAGAAATAAGCAACAAATTATTCTTAACTTTTAAAGGGGTATTGTTATGTGCCCAAACCACAGGACTTCTAGAAGCTCCACTAAAGTGAGGGCACCCTAACTGCTGAGGATTTATTTCCAGCCTCTGATGGACACAGTGGTCTCACCAACAGGTCTAGACTAGTTGCTCCTTCCTGCTCACTTGATTCACTCTGTTTATCTGAGAAGCGATGCTCATAGCATCTTCTCTGAGCGCAGCTTCGGTTGAATCCATTTGTTCTGTGATAAAGTGTCTTCATCGGTGTTGTGTTCCATCACTCCGAAGTTCTAATTTCTACTCTACTGCTCCCCACATTGCATGATTGGATTTTTTTAAAAAAAATTCTCCATAGAACTCGCTGCGTTTTGATTTTGTTATTAATTTCAAGTTTTTATTGCGTTGCAATCTTTTGCAAAAGCGTTATTGAATCTGGGGCCTCTAATACGTCTTTTTGTTTTCTCCGTGAGTGTTCCCCGAAGAAGGCATTATCTCCTCCAGATTCGGGGAACCGTGTGCCAGCGTTTGGCTGCCTGAGTCTGTTCTGTCTTCCAGAGCCTTCTATCTGTCTGTCTGCTTGACATATGAAGGCATTGATAAAAATGCATTAAAGTCGCCCACCATGTTTTCCGATTGATTTCTCCTTTTCTCTCTTAGAATCTCTGCTTTCTGAATGTTGCTATTATGGCACTACATGCGCAGACATTCAAGGCTCTTAGAAATGTCTGGTGAATAGAAATGTTTTAGAATGCTCTTTATTATTCAGGACTTTCTGGCCTGAATATCAATATTCACCATGGAGAGTGCTCTGTTTTGGTTTACACTTGTTATGTTTCTGTCTGCTCATTCTTTTGTAGAACCTCCCTCTTTTAGAGCAATTTTAGGTTTATACCTGACTGATAGGGAAGTACTGAGCTCTCCTGTATACTTTCTGCCCGCACACTGATTGATCCGGCAGTAGTTTTGGTCTGAACTCTGTCATACTATTTTTTGTTTTCTCATATAAAAGACATAAGAATTTTCATGGTGGTCTGATTTCCTTGCTATGAAGAGAGAGAGAGCGAGAAAGAGAGAGAAAGAGAGAGAGAGAGAGAGAGAGAGAGAGAGAGAGAGAGAGAGAGAGAGAACAGATAAAGAAGAGTGCCAGAGAGTGCACATGGAAACAAGGTGACAGGTTTTATTGCACACTTTTTCACTTAACACCATATTTTGCATATATTGGGGCATATTAAATGCATTTCAGTTATTGTTGAAAGTATGATGTTATTTTCTTCATGAGATACCATCCTATAAGTTAGGATAATCTATGTATTTGGGAGAAAAGGTGATTTCCAAATGTTTGCTGGTGTGAATAATACTCATAAATTGTTCGCATCTCTTGGTCTGTTAAGGCTGCCGTACAAATTCAATAAGGTTAGTGGCGTCAGAAATGTGTCTGTGATCGCAGAGATCCACAGGCCCCATCCAGGCGCCCCGTGGCTCCGCTGGCCCTCTGCTCTGGTTTCCCAGGCTGAACCCGGGGTGCCGTGGGGCGTGGCTTTCCTCTGGAGGCTCTGAGAGGGAACCCACTTCCTAGCTCCCGCAGGATGGTGGGAAAATCCCGTTCCATGTGGTTACAGGAGTGAATCCCGGATAACTAACGTGTCCACCATCAGCTCTCCGCTTTTAGACACGGCCCACTTTTTGCCTGCGGCCTCTCTCCGTCTTCAGAGCGAGCAAAGGCAGTTCTCTGGCCTCTGAGCTCCCTCAGCACTCCTGGAGTGTCATCTGTGCCTCTTCTCCGGCCCCATCTCTCCGTTTCTTCTGCTGCTTCAAGCCCAGCGTTGGATAATATTTCCTTATGGCAGTTCTCAGTTATTTGGACAGAAGAGAAGTATTTTTGTAGTTTTATTGGTTGCCTATATGATTTCTGTTTTTGGTGAGTAGAAAGTGTTTTATTTTTTAAATTTTCATCGGTGTTATAACATTTTTATTTTATTTTTATACTAGAGGCCCAGTGCACGGAATTCGTGCACTGGGCGGGGGGTGAGGGAGTGTCATCCTCAGCCTGGCATGCGTCCTCTTGAAGTCTGGGAACCCTCGGCGATATCTGACTGATGGCTGGTATATAGTGTCCCTAGCCCTGCCTCTCCCGCCACTGCCGCTCTGCATGCCAGCCGTGAGCTGGCTTCTGTCTAAACAGTGCTCCCCCTGTGGGAGGGCATTGACCACCAGGGGCAGCTGCTGCACTGAGCGTCTGCCCCTTGGTGGTCTGTGTACGTCATAGCAACTGGTCGTTCTGCCATTCAGTTGATTTGCATATTAGCCTTTTATTATATAGGATGATAAAATGCATTGTTTTAAATAAAATTTGTGTGTGTGTGTGTGTGTGTGTGTTATAAATTTTAACTTAATGTTTCCTGGTTTTATTTTCACGTTTGTTGGGTGGTAAGGATCAAATACGATGATTTCAAATAATGAATTTTCCCAAAATCTTCCGTAGACTCACCGATACCTGTTTGACATTAGTATTTTATAATACACTTTAATGTTCCTTTCCAGAGCTCTCTACCTTGATCCATTGACCTGTTTATTTCTTTTTGCAATAGCATCATTTTATGTGGAATGCTTTAGTAATAGCTGCAATAAAAACTTGAGTGTGGTTGCATGTTCAGTCCCAGGTCAGGGCAAGTATGGAAGGCAATGTTTCTTTTCTCTCTCTCTCTCTCTCTCTCTCTCTCTCTCTCTCTCTCTCTCTCTCTCTCTCTTCCCCCCCCCCTCTTCTCTCAGCATGTCCTCTGGTGAGGATTAAAAAAGAACTCAAGGTGTTTGGTCAACACTTTTGTTTCAAAATTCATAAGGATATTTATTTTTCATTTTAATTCCAGAGTTACTTTCTTCTAAAGAAATTCATTAGAACTTTAATGGAAGCTTCCATTAATCTAAATTAAGATAATCTTTCCTCCTTATAGTGTGTTTTTTTAAATGGTCCT